>JANIPN010000218.1:7403384-7418635 GCA_027478595.1 Erythroxylum anguifugum
TAGAACTGGAAGTGAACTTACTCGCGGTTCACAAGATCCTCTCTTCCTCGGACAACCGTTCTATGATACTCAACCCCATAATACCAGGCATCCACGAACTATTCATACGAAATTAGACTGTTGCTCATCGTTATGTCCATCGAGAGAGTAATATATGTGCAAACTGGCTCGCCACTCAACCACTCAAGCTAATCATTCCGACGTTGGTGTTACTTTTTTGCTACTGCACCTTTTCGGGGATATATTGGAGAACTGCCCCCAGACTTGTTTTGTGATCTGTAGTATATTTTGTTTTCCTTTAATTAAAAAAAAAAAAGCATATCGCATTCCTCCTGTCAGAAAATTGATGACATGATATGGACATGGTCTTCAATTTCAGAAAACTCGTGGCCTATGTTTAACCCATACCCCAACAGATCCAGATGCATCTTTGGATCCGCCTTTCATGACCCAATTCAAATTTTCTTCAACAATTCTCTAGGAAGTCCATTAACCAATCTACCAATATAACAAACACACGACACCTGCACTGACTGACTGCCTATATCTTTTCTTTGTCAATGTTCGACTTCTCAGTTGTTAGCTAAATCATAATGGTATAGTATGGAATCTCTGAAGAGCAATGCATGCTAAGCAAGCAAAGGTGATGTTTTCGTTGAATGTTTATGTAACATCTTTAATGATGTTTGTAATATGTGTTGCCAGCCAATAGTTTTCTCTGTGGGTTTCTTGCGGAACCCTCAAATGTGAGTGCGTCTAGTCGCTGAAATGGCCATAGAATGTCTGGTCCTCGGTACTTCCTCTTCCACTTTTACTTCCAATTCCTTGGCTATCCTACTTACCTTCTTCCATTTGCATTGCATATACTAACTCTTTATTTTCTTTTTTGACGCTACTTATTGCCATTAGGTGCCGGGCAGGAAGTCGGCAAGAGCTGCGTGGTAGTGTCAATCAATGGAAAGCGTATTATGTTCGATTGCGGCATGCACATGGGCTACGATGATCAGCGTCGCTACCCCGACTTCTCTCTTATCTCTCAATCCGGAGATTTTGATGCTGCCCTCAGCTGCGTTATCATCACTCACTTGTAAAAGATCGAACTTTTTCGTTCTTCTGTTTCTGCTTCTGTCTCTTTTTTTTTTTTTGGGTGAGTTTCTGAGCTTCTATGAGATGGTTTTATCGCAGTCATCTGGACCATGTTGGCGCTCTTCCTTATTTTACAGAAGTATGCGGTTATAATGGCCCGGTTTACATGACGGTAATGTTCTTAACGTGCTCGACAAAATGTTCGAATCGGAGTTTAATTTTCAGTACAACTGAAAGAAGGAGCCTTGAACTGTCTTTTTTCTAGTGAAGTGACTTGGATTTTAGTCTCCGATACCTTGGAAATTATAAGGTTGGGATTCGGGTTTGGAATATTCAAAGCTTTATTCTGCACATAATATGGGACATGGGCTCGAGTTATGATCCTTGGTGTATGGAAAAGTTTCTAGTCTTATGGCTGCCGGATTTGTGAAGCTGTGTTTTATATTCCTTTTATGCACTTTTTGCAGCTATCTTATTAAAATTATGCGTATTGCAGTATCCGACAAAGGCTTTGGCTCCACTGATGCTAGAGGATTACAGAAAAGTAATGGTAGATAGGAGGGGCGAGGAGGAGACATTTACTGCTGATAATATATTGCAATGCATGAAGAAGGGTAACTTTTTTGGATCAGTTTCATATACTTCGATCATGTAACCAATAAGGGCAGTTTCTGATACCGGTTGCACTTGCATAAAGTTGCTAACGTATTTGCTTTGAACTTTTGCTTCCTTGATGCGTTCAACAACAAAGTAATTCTTTTGCAGAAAAGAAATATGCTTTTGATTATTTATGTACAATAAGCAAGAAACATGAAATGTTCAGAAGTTTTTGTTTGATATTTTGTTCTTTATTTTCCTGGAATTTCAATTCTATATCTTTTTTTTTCTGTTATTCTTATTTATGTTTGCATTGCAGTGATACCGTTGGATCTAAAGCAGACTGTGCTGGTTGATAGTGATCTTCTTATACGTGCCTACTATGCAGGACATGTAAGATTTTAATTTCTTCTGACACATACTAGAATCATCAGCCTTGTCCTCTTATGGTAGGCAAAATTATTATTGTTTGCACCATTAAGATGACGCTTATCCACTACAGGATTTGATGAACGTGATTTGAAGACTTTGTTCTCACCATTACTCCTTTTGAAGAAAAGAAGATAGAGAAAGGAAAACAGGAATATATTTCGAAGTAATATTATTTAATTGAGATGTGGTTCTGACAATAGGCTGTTAATATATTAACTTAACTACTGCATTCAAGTTGTAACTTATGTTACTTCTTATGTTATTATTTGAATCTTCTATGTCTTAGTGACATTCAGAACCTAAGCAACTGGAATGAATTTAACTAAGTAGGGGTCTGTACTCTGTAGCCTACATTATTATTAAGTATAGAGCTAAAAGAAGAAAACGTTATTAGAGAAGATTGATCAACATGATATTCTAATAAATTCTCCAGTCATCTATTCCAGCTCAGTTTCCAACCTTAAAGTTTTGTTTCTCCATTCACATCCAGTTAGCTGAAACCCCACGGTTTAGTACTTCTGTTATTAACTACCATCATCGTGTGTGATGTGGCTCATATGCATGGATTCTAAGCGTAATTCTTATTAGCTGACATTTTAAATAATGTATTTTCGTATTACTTTTCTTTTTTAAATACTATTCATTACAAACTAATCCTACATACAACCAGTTCTTGCATGCTTGGCTTGTGCCCAAACTTGCTACCTGTTTCTAAAAGAAAGTTTTATGGGCTACTTAGAAGGGACCAGTTCATACACTTAGTGAAATAAATAGAACTCCGAATAAAAGGAAACTAGTTTATTTAGTTAGTTTTCACTAAGAACTTACCTTAAGAATCGTATGACCACTGTCTGTAAGTGCTTGCTTGATCTATCTAGACTCGGAATTAAAGGATCTTGTAGAATAAGTATACCTGAAACTTTTATGCTGAGTTTTCATGTAATACTGTCTAGTCCATCTCATTACGCCCATCAGTTTGAATGCTTACACATCGTGAAAAATTTTAGGGAATTAATTACTTTGAACAGCGTTAGTGGAGCGGATTATTAATTCAGTTTCGTGGGAGAAACTATAATAACACAGGAAGGGATGTTGGAGTCACATTTTCATTCTTCATGAGGATTAGGAATAGCTGTTGCCTATTTCGGCTCTTGTTTGCCTTAGTTGATCTCATAACAAGAAAAGTTCTGGCAATAAAGTTGTCTGTGAATTTTCTGGTGTATACTGTGGTTGATATTATTCCTGAATTTTACTACATTATTTTATGAAGGTTCTTGGAGCTGCAATGTTTTACGCCAAGGTGGGAGATAGTGCTATGGTCTATACAGGAGACTACAATATGACCCCAGATAGACATCTTGGAGCAGCTCAGATTGATCGGCTGCAGCTAGACCTTCTTATAACAGAGTATGGAAAAATATGTTTGCGTGTGGTAAACATATGCTTATAGAACTGTTTTTATAGTACATAACTATATAGAGTATATTTGGAAATTGGGGAATGTTTAATGGGATACTAACTGAGGAAAACTGCAGAAAAAAGGAAGAGGTAAGTTGAAAATCCAATTTTATAGTAGCTCCACGAGTGAATAAACTGATTTAACTCCCTATAAGTTTGCAGTCTGTTATGAATGTGTGCTATATAACATGTTTATTTATTTTGTATGGCATTTTTGTCAGTATTGTACACTTGACATGAATTCCCAATTTCGCTTCAAAATATAATTTATTTAAAAAGGTGGAATTGAAAGAGATATTTAAAGAAAAATTCTGCACCAATAACAGAATATGAAGAAGCAAACATGCTTGTTTCTCTATATAGGTGGGTTTTTGTGCTTTCTTATCAATTGACACTTAAAAAGGGCCATTATTTTTGTTGGTGGTGAAGTCATTGGCAGCTAATTGCATGTCTTTGAATTAGCTTTAGAAAGTGGCCACTTGTCTAAAATTGTTGAAAGCTTGATCATGTTATGATCCCTCTCCCATGTCTAGACTTTGGTGTCAGTAACAATATGTGTAGAAATACAATGTATCAATACTTCAACCAAAAAGTGATTCTACATTTTGCGATGCCTTATGCAGCACAGGCTTTAATGGAGCAAATAGGCATATTGTTGTATGCATTGTTACGAGATAGTTTCATTGCCTTACAGATGGTTTGCCATTTATTTTTGAGCATCATGAAATATTGGATGCAGAACCGTGAGTATTTTCATTTCATTTGGTAATTGTCGAGTCTCAATTCACTCAGTACTTCTTGTTGCAATGTAAAAGCTTTCAAAAACTTGTTATTTTTATAATATTAGTTAAAATTCAACAGTATGCCATTTGGAGGATATGCAAAAATGTTCTCCTATCTATTAATCTGTTTGTTAACAACTAAATTTTAATATATGATGCTTATATTGCCTAGATGATGCTATTTGTTTCGGCCTAGAAAATCTATTTTTGTTTGGTGACTGTAATTCTCCTTATAGATCTACATATGCAACAACAATACGTGATTCAAAATACGCTAGAGAGAGGGAATTTCTCAAAGCTGTAAGTACAAAATCCTATCAGTTCCTTAATTTGATGTTCATTTCTAAAACTTTTCATATACTCTGCGATGATCTTTTTCCCTTTTGATTCTTTTTGTACCAGTAAGATTTACTTATTCTTTTGATAACCCTATATAGGTACCTTTAAAGTTTCAATTGTTGCAGTTAAACTATGTTGTAAGAATCTGCTTTTACATGTTTTTTAATGCCATGTGAGGAAAATTTGATTAAGAAGATTTAAAATATGAATGACGTTACAGGATCCTATTTTTAATGGTTGTCTTATGCAATGAGATACTTACCTTTTGATATTGGATCGTAATATTAACCATATGAATTGAACACATTGATAAATATAATTCTTCTTTACCTTCTTTTCATTTTTTTTAGGGGTGCAGGTTTTGATGTGGTTTTATAAAGCTTTTGGTATTTCGTAGGAATTCTGGTTATTGAAACTTATTAGCATCAATTAGGAAATATGGATAATGTTTCACTCCTAAAGGTGCCAACCAAGATACGGGGATGTATTCTCTAGTATAATTGTGCATCTACTTATTCTGTATGATCCATCCCTTGGACAAAATCATGTTAGAATTAGATACGACTCCTTTGTTACATCCATGGGCTCTCTTGAATTGTATTTGGTACTTCACTTTGTTCGTATTGATTCTTTGAACACTTTGTCTCCCATTGAACCCAAGCTTTCACCTTTTTTTGAATCTTTGACAAATTAACTTACTAATACTGCTAAATATAAAAATATTACAAACAACATATTTTGTTATTATCAAAATTTTGAGTTAGAATTTCACTTGGTCCAACAAAAACATCTCATTATAATTATCTGTCTAGTTAAGAGGATATGTACAATATTTTATCTTAAATCCTAAACACCTAAGATATTCATATTTTTATTGTAGGATAATGTTATTCTTTGGTGATATGTACACGAATGTGTTTTAGACATATTAAGAACTATTTTATTTTTTTTAATAATTTGTGACAGCTATTGGTATGAACCTATGTAGCAAGGACACGGCAAAATGGAGCCGTGTCCGCGTGTCGGACATGACGCGCGGTGGACACGTGTCCGACACATGTTCATACGTGTCGGCATTAAAAAATAATTTTTACCGGCTCGGACACGGCTGAAGACGGCTCGGACATGGCTGTTTCTTGATAAAAACTTTTTCAAAATCTACGTTAACCCCCAGATTCTTCAATTCAACTTTGAAAGAAATAACATCAACTCCATAGGCATCGGTTTCAACTACTAGTAAATCACTGAAAACCTCGAAAAGACAACTCCATCCAGGGTCAGACAGAAAACACTCATAAGGATACTTGTACCCAAGACTAGTCTTGAAGCACTGTGCATTTACAAGTGCTCTAGAAATTCTATCAGAAAATGGTAATTGACACATGCATTCCAATGCCAAAAGAAGAGCATCTGCTGTCAGAGTAGAAATTCTATCAGAAAGTCTGAATTTTTTTTCTTAATTCTAAATTTTATAATATATATATATATGTGCTATGTCCGTGTCCACCAAATTTTAGAAGTTGGTGTGTCCCCATGTTCGTGTCCGTGTCCGTGTCCGTGTCGTGTGTCCGTGCCCGTACTTCTTAGCTATAAACTCATAAAAGGTAGTATTAACCTAGAGATATGTAAATATTATGCATGATTTAGTAGGTATTTTGCAACCCATAAATAAGCATCCTTCTTGCCTAAATATTGCAGGTCCATAAGTGTGTTGCTGATGGAGGAAAGGTGCTTATACCTACATTTGCACTAGGCAGAGCTCAGGTATTTCTTTCTTTAGGAAATAAATTTTGTACCTACTTGAATACGATTTATTTTCACGTGGAGGTTAATATTGGTTCTTTTATTTATAAAGATGTTAACATTGTGGGTTAGTCATACTTTTTTAAGGTAGAAAGGTACTTTTTTCCTTGTTTCATATTTTGTTATGAACGTCCACCTAGTAATGAATGAGACTCATTGTTTCATATTGCGTTATGAATGTGCACAGTGGAAGAAAACATTAACTAGAAAATTATTAGGAAAAAATGGAGCAATATATATAAGGGATGCCAATTATCATACATTAGAAAGAAATACAAAATTCCTAGGGTTAACAATACTATTCAATATTAGAGTATGACCTCAAAAGTTCATTTTTCGTTCCCTCATCCCATTAACTGAAATTTTTACCTCTTGTTTCCCATCGTATATTTTAAGTTACATCTCTTTAAAAGAGATTTTGTTCCTACAGTGATTGAAGGATATTCTGGTAAAGAAAAGCTAAACTATTAGGAACACCTCAATTGATGTATGAAGTTAGAATATTGGTATTGGTGAGTGAATGGAATTAAAACTAACGATAATTGGTTAAGTTGGTTGAATTCGATCGTGGTGAAGTTGACAGAATCTAGAGTTTTTATCATTTCTAGGCTTTTATATAATCTATGAGCAATAAGAAAAACTTTTCAATTGCTTCAACTTCCTGTCTCAAGATCTGTTTTATAAACGTGGAATAAATGTTAGCACTCGATAATACCTTTTAAAGTTTGATACAACTTCAAAATGCTGAAATGTAAAGTCAAATTGGTAGAAAAATCGTAATATTATGAAGATTATCTTTAAAAGAAATTAAAAAATCTGCATATTTTAAAGGTATATTACAAACTCTAATATGATTTCTAATTAAACAAAAAATGCTAAAAATAAGTAAAAAGACAAATAGCTTTAAAATGCACTTAAATTCTACACTCCTTTTGATTGTGCTTTTGACACTTAGTTTGATTAAAGAATCATCTACTACACATTCCAATATCAGTCCCTTCTATTTGAGAAAGCCTCAGCCTTAAAGTTACCTTGGACATTTGCATATAAGGCATCATTTGATAAATGATATGGAAAAATATTCACCACATTCCACATCAATCCCGTCCACTTAAGCAAAACTCGACATCAATTTACCTTAAACATATAATATAAACGATAATTTAATGAATGAAGTGGACAAATGTTCTTTACATTAAATGTTTTGGAATTTCCCATGTTATCTGACAGGTTTATAGCAAAGGCGTTGTCATTAATCTTCTTCAAGTACTACTATTACCTATTATTTCTTTGTTGCAATAAGTCCTCATCAGAGACCTTTCTTTTGTACAAACACTGCCGCTTGATCTCCAATTCCAAAATCCTGCTTCTTGTGGTCTTGATCTACTGATTTCTTGTACTTGACAGACACTTCCTTTAATTTTGCATCACTTTAGCCTAGTTTCACTGAGCTTCTCCTTGAAATAAGCTACTAGTCTCTTTTTCTGAAAGAGAGCATTCTCTGATGCTAAAGAACTTAAAGTTTATAGAAGAAACAGAAGAGGGCAAATCACTCAACCACAAGCTTTAATTTGGTGAAATAAAGAGGGGGAGTTGAAGTGACAGCAAGGACAACTAGGGCTGAAATTTACTTTATGTTGGGTTTTTCTTATTAGATAGGAAATAAAATTAGATAAATTGTTCTAGTTGTTAAGGACTTAAGCTTATTTACAATTAGAATAAGGGTTTCAAAAACATTTTTTTGTGTGTGCACTCAGCCCTTCAATAAAATAAGACTTGAATTTTTCCACAAACTTGAGTTTTCAACTAGAAAATCTGATACTTTTTTCTAAGAGGGATTCTTAGACTCTATGAGTGATTCTTAGTTCTCTACCCTATATTGTTTGTTTCCTCACTAAAATTCCCACACTTTTAGCTTGAAATTCCAGCAACTAAAAGCCTAAAACTCCGGCCCTATGAAACTTGAAATTCCAGCAACCTAAACGAAAGATAATGAACCTGAAATTCGAGCACCCAAGTTTTATAAGTTTTGTGAGTTTTGGCTACTAGTTTGTTATCTATTTTATTTATCTCCGCATACATTGTTATGTTCATGTTCAACCTCAAATAGTGCATCAAAATTTGACAAGGCTATCACAAGAGTGGTACGCAACTTCTTTTACAAAGCAAAAGTAGTTTCAATTTCTTTCCGCTTGAACTTCTTTTTTTCTAAGCCTTCTGCACCTCTTTAATTTTTGTTCTTGCCACTTTCTCCTTTTTATGTCCATCACTGCATGTAAGGGTGTCTTGGAACTATTACCATTACTCCCCCTCTTCAACTCTTTAGTGGAAAACTCAAGCCTTTTTCCGACCGTCCGATTGAATTCAAACAAGTAGAATCGTAAAATTTATACTGACTCTAAATTTTCGGGGTCAAGCAAAAAAATGATAATAAATTCCGGAGGTAATTCGTTAATAAGGGATTAAATAATTAATATTCAAATTAAAATAAAATGAAATAAAAACAGCAAATCCACTCCAATTAAGGCAAAAAAAATCAATATCCTTCATCCCATCAGCATCCAAATTATCCCCTTTGTAATTGTTGCGAGGATGTTCTAGCTTATTCTTCAACATTAGTTCGGACCTAAACTCCTATTGTCTCTACTGATTGGCTTCTTGTCTCCAAATATCTAGTCACTTGCTTCCATTCAATCTCCCTCAAGTAATTCCCTTCTTAGCCTTATAAATTCTATAATCCACTCATATACAAATTTCTAATCCTGATGGCATCTTTGATGCTATTGAAACAAATCTATCAAAATTTGGGGGAAGAACTTCCTCCTGTAATAGTTGCGCCATGACACTTTGGTTCTGACTTGTGCCTTTCCCTCACAGTTCCTTTGGGATTGCAATCTTTCTCACCATGAAAATGCTCCATCCTTCAATCTCATGTTCGAAGTTTCATTCTTTATCATTTTGTAATCTCCATATACTATGAAAACCTGTCTACTTCTGCAATCCAATTTAAAAATTCTTATAATCAAATTTTCTTCAAAGGAATATATACCTTTAGTTTGATTTTGTTGGTATCTTTGTCACCATAATCATTCATTTTGTATTCAACATTTCTTACAAGTTTTGTGAAGAAATCATCAACTTGATATGAATCTTCAGCGTTGACCTGTCATTCATGTCCATATACAGGAACTTATCTATCAATATACTATCGAGAAACTATATCTTCTAAGTTTTTATTGGCAACTACACTTAAAGCATCAAATTGATTTGTAATTTCTTCAAAGTATCATTCTAAATGACGAAATCTGGTTTCCAGTAGAAGCTCTGAATGCCACCTTGAAATATTGCAAAACAAATTGCAAGGTTTGAATTATCTGATCTCCATCATAAGATACTTCAACCTACACTTACACCTACACCTACACCTACACCTACGTCATTTGCTATTACAGTGAATGAGTTCTCTTGCTTTTATAGAGCCTCATATGGCATATAAGCATGAAAAGATTAGTTCCCAATTATACTTTTGGGATTTCATAAACAAATTTATCAGAATGTTGAAACGTAAACTCAAATAAGGAACAAAACATCGTAATATTATCAAAGTTGGCTTCTAAAGGAAAGAGAACCACATATTTATGCGATAGTGATTGTAACCCCCTAACAAGTTTCTTAATTAAATAAGAAAAATAATTGTTATTTTATGCAGATTGGTTGAAATTTTTTTCTTTTGATGGGGCAAATAAGTTTTTTTATTGTAAGTTTCTCTTTTCTGCAAAAGAATGTTCTTTCATTTTTCGATTCTTTCTGATTTTCTATAATTGATTTGTCTTGTTGCAAAATGTATCATTTAGTAGGTCCTAATTGTTATTAGATATTATACATCTTATATTGTTCTTCTATAGGACAAGTTTTGTACCTCTTTCATTATTTACTATATTCTCCAATCAGGAGCTCTGTATATTGTTGGATGACTACTGGGAGCACATGAATCTAAAGGTTCCTATTTACTTTTCTGCAGGTATCACTTATGTGCTTATCTTTCCTTCCATGTGTTTCAGTCAGCATGTTTTCCTCATGTTTTGAGTGCTAGCTTAAACTTTTGGGATAAGCGGTTTTTATCTGCTCAGTTGCTGAATGAGATTGCAACAGTCTTCATCCTTTTTTAACACCACTTGGGAATGCATTTTTAATATTGTTTTTTATTTCTAGGTCTTCTAATGATCTCGATGTTTATTTTGCAGGCTTGACTATTCAAGCAAATATGTACTACAAAATGCTTATCAAGTGGACCAGCGAAAAGATCAAAGAGACATATGCTACACACAATGCATTTGAATTTAAAAATGGTACTATGGTAGTTCAATTTGATGTTTCGTGCACGTAGAATGTGAGTAATTTTCTGGATGTCTAGTTGCTGCTCATTATGGGGAACAGAAAGCCAAAGTCCCTCTAGTGAATCTTTTCCTTTTAGTATGATATCCAGTCAAGCTAACATGAGCAGCGACACATGTTTAGAACGTCATCAGTTTTCCAATATTTTATTATAATCAGAACCAAAGCTTTCCCCCTTCAATTTGTCTTGCTCAGTTACATGATTATTCAGATGCAAGTTTATTTTCTTTTCCTTCCTGAAATGCTTCCTCTTACTTTTAGTATGGTTCCCGCTAGAGTCTCATCTGCAGATGGTAATACTCTACCTGGTTCTGGAACAATAGAAAATAGTATACTTGATGTTTGTTAACAGAAGTTTTCTTTGCAACATAGAGACACATATTCAGGTGTTCCATCAATAACTCATTGATTGGCATGTTGTAGTTCACAACTTTGAACGCTCTCTAATAAATGCTCCTGGACCATGTGTCCTTTTTGCAACACCCGGGATGATCAGTGGTGGTTTTTCACTTGAAGTGTTTAAGCATTGGGCTCCTTCAGAGAAAAATCTCATCACATTGCCTGGGTAAGCTACTTAACTCTTTCTTTGTCCCTTTTCTGGAGACTACTTGACAAGCTATCATTAGCCACCAGTTCCATCCATGAAAACAGAGTAGCAAATTCCCATGCATAGGATTTTAAGCTACATCTTGTACATAATACTTCTGAAATTGTACTCTTTAACTACTTAATATGTTTATAGTAATTAATATGGAAGGGAAAAGGAATGAAAGACATAATATAAGGAAGAAAATTAGAGCCCTTAAATTCTATTGTTTGCGACATTTTGTTTAGTGTTAGATTTTCTTGAATCTCTTAATTAGACATGATGTCATTCTATTACGTTTGGTTGCAGACCCTTTCTGCTCTATTTGGTTAATTCTTACTGGTCTGAAAACAATCATCCAATCATTCTCTTGAATATTTAGTACTTCCACATATTTAATTGTATAAACCAGAAAGTTTGAGAGTTTCTTTTAGTAAAGCTGAACACGGAGGTCTGATGACCATGTTTCAGTTAGAAACCTATCATAATAATTCCCATGGTTACAGGTCCTACAATTATATTAACTGACTTTGTTTCGGAAATTTATAGATATTGTGTGGCCGGAACCATTGGACACAAGTTGATGTCAGGAAAACCAACTAAAGTTGATTTGGACAAGGACATCCAAATTGACGTGCGATGCCAGGTATATGTTCATCGCGTCTGTCTTTGGACTTTGTGTTTGTTAACACAATTTGATGCATCTCAAAGAAGATAAGATCCTGCATTCTCTTTAAAAACAAAGGTATTTTTTGGGTTGTCGGTTGGGGGAGCGAGCGTGGAGGTTGATTGCATTGTGCATGCATGTGCATGTGTATGTTGGGGAATGGCCAATGTTTTCTATTTTGTCCATCTGTAGAACAGTCCTGATAATATGCTTAATCTTACAGATTCATCAGTTGTCGTTCAGCCCGCATACAGATGCCAAAGGGATTATGGATCTAGTGAAGTTTCTCTCCCCTAAGCATGTGATACTGGTTCACGGCGAAAAACCTAAAATGGGTACCCTTAAAGAAAAAATTCAGTCTGAATTGAAGATCCCTTGTTATTTTCCTGCAAATGGTGATACTGTGTGCATTCCTTCAACCCTCTTTGTGAGAGCAAAAGCTTCAGACACGTTTATTCGCAGTTGCACCAACCCTAATTTCAGATTTTTAAGTTCGAGCTGTGAAGATGAATCCATGTCACCGGTAGGAAACCCAAATCCCATTTCTAGACTCTGGGTAAGTGACGAAAGAGTTTCTGAGGGGATTTTGGTTATGGAGAAGAGCAAAAAAGCAAGAGTCATACATCAAGATAATCTTTTGCTCGAGTTGGGACAGAAGAGACAAGAGCTCCAATTTGCTTATTGTTTCCCTGTACATGTTGACAGATCGGAAGAAACTCTGAAGGAAGACCCTTTCACAGCTCTTGATGTCCTTGGTCCCTCACATAAACGCCATCTGATTCAACTAGTGTGCACTAAGCTTTCAGATCAACTTTCTGAAGTGGACCTTCTTAACCATGGGGAGCATCTTCAAGTTGAGTCCTTCAGTGCATGCATATGCTCGAAAAACAACTGCCATCATCGAGTATTCGATAGTTCTCGAGAAAGCCCAGTTTCATTGTTCTTTTGCTGCACTTGGTCTGCAGCAGATGAAAAGCTTGCATGGGAGATAATTTCAGCTATGAAGAAGTACACTTTGAGCATCAATTGACTGTTGAGAAGATTAGTTTAAGTACCGCCATGGAAGTATGTTACAGTAAGAGCAGTTGTTTACTCAAAGAATCTGTTAAGATGCACTTGAAGGATCAATTACTGAATTGTTCATCTCCCAGGATGCTGTCCCGGAACTGCTTGGCGTGGAGCAATCAAGTGTCAACTCCTCGTACTTTCGGTAACAAGCTGTCTAGCATAGTTCTTTCTATAAGTTGAGTTTTGATGTTTACTCTTCCATATTTCTGTCAAAATGTTAAGTCAAGATGTGTACATACTCAAGCTTTGATTTAGACAGATTGAGAAATGATTCTGTCATACTCGAGCTTTGATTTGCATTTCCAGTTACTCTTGGATAAACAGAGCTGGGGAAAAACGTATAGTGTCTTTCTTTACTCCATAGTTAGATGTCTTAATGCTCCTTACGAGTAGAAACTGTCAACAAAAAAGTTCTGACGTTCCTCGTGAAACACCAAAACAACACTTCATACAAGGCAAACTCTTAACAAGACCACAACAACTCGTAAATACAACTACTTGTCGAAAAGGATGCTTATGACAGTCCTAAACAACTGACCTCTCTTGTTATTCAGAGCTTCTCTCACACCCTTCTCATCGGGCTCCAACCCTTTAGCCTTCAACTCCCTCAGAAACTCCCTAGCCTCCTCAACCTTGTGCTCCCTAGCAAAACCCTCGAACAACGCCGTGTAAGTAGGCGCACTGGGTCGCATTCCTTTGCCCATCATCTCAATCACGTACTTGGTGGCCTCACTCAGCTTGCCGTCGTTAGCCAGACCCTTGATAAGGACTGCGTAAGTGTAAGCATTTGGAGAAACCCCAGAAGCAAGCATGCGGAGGAAGACCCTGTGAGCCTCTTTGGACTGGCCACCGCCGGCGTTGGCGTAGGCTTCGATGACGGCGGTGTAGGCCACAACGTCGGGCATATGACCCTTGTCCTTGATTTGAGAGAAAAGCTGGAGGGCTTCATGGGTGCGTCCGTCTTTAGACAAAGCGTCGAACATCTTGACTGCATGGTTGATGAGGCCACCATCGGAGCGCATTTTGTGGAATATGAGTTGGAGGTCTTTGGGGTCGTCGGGATCTTCGACAGTGGGCTTCTTGTTAAAAGGGTCGTAAGGGGGTGGTAGTTTTGCAGTGTCGATTTCGTTTCGAAGTTTAACATTTTTGTCCTCGTGCTCGGCATCAGAATCGGAATCGGAATCGGAAAGGGAAAAATTAACCTTAGTGTTGACGATTTTTTTGTTAATGGTGGTGGGTTCAGAAGAGAAGCGTCTAGCTACTGAGAGTTGGGAGAGAGGAGGAGGAGGAGGAGGAGTGCAAAGAAGAAGCAAACGACGTTGAAGTAGAGAGTGGCGGATAGAGAGTAAGGAGCGACAGAAAGCCATGAAGCACCTGAAAATGCTTAACAAGTCTATTGGGTTAATTGCACTGTGAAGCACCAGAGCGAGTTCGGCCTTCTCAAGCTCGTCTCTTGGAGCAGTACCAAAGGCATTGGAACTTTCTTCATCAATGACTTAGCTCGTTATCTTACTATTTGACCATTACCATAGGAGGCTGGACCGTTGTACCTTGGGTTCTCTCTACTGTATGAGTTTGGATCATGCTTGTCAAGTGGTTATTGCTACTTTTTGCTGCATGCTACATGGACCAAGTTTTGACATCTTCAAGTGGAAGAAGTCCATTATGCTTCTTAAGAAGTCATCATCTCCAGAAGGGGTCCAAAGTTAATTTTGAGATTTTTTTTTTGAAAAAGAGAGTAATATGATTAAAACGACCAGAATAAATCTCAAACAATTCATCAGGTATATCAACCCATAGATGAAACCTGTCATGTCGAATAGAGTTACGCGCTAGTAGGTGGGCACACTTATTCTCTTGACGCCTAATCCAAAAAACCTAAATATCCGATCTATCAATAAGAATGGCCTTACAATCGGACACTAGCAAACTAAAAGCAGAATTATCTTCACATGAGGAAGTAATAGCGAAATATAAGGACTGACAATCGGTAAAGACACAACCAGGATCAAGTAAAGAATCGGAAGCGTAAAGTAAA
>JANIPN010000218.1:7426394-7444010 GCA_027478595.1 Erythroxylum anguifugum
GTATCTTGAATGAGAATAAAAAATACAGGGGTTAAGGTGAACGAATTAAAAACACAAGGGCTAAGATGAATAATCAAATATATCACAGGAGCTCTTTTATAGGATTTGCCAATTTAATTCTTAGGGAGGATTCACTCTTAATACTTATAAAAAACAAAAAAAATGACCCCTTTTTTATTTTATTCGAACCTATAAAACATTAAAAATGGGCGTGGAGGAAGATTAGTAGTGAACGAATGTTAAAAAAGAAGGCAAATTTCTAGCAAATTGTTTTAATTATGTTAAAATATATAATAATTAGATGCTTGTGACCTATGGATATACATTTATTGAGCACAAATTTTAAAATCATCTTATTAAAATTTAGCAAAGAAATAAACTTATTAAAAATCATAAGTGAATAATCGCAAAAAAAATTCTTTTTGTTAGAAGAATTGACTTAAAGAAGTCGAATTCATAATTATAAGGTGTTCGTATAAAAAAATCGTCTACAAAAATTAATTTAATCCATTGATCATCAAATATATAGACAATGGTAAAGTTGAAATTACCAAACTTAAGCAAGAACTTATCAAACTTGAGAGTGGGCTTTAGAGTAATCAATAAAATTGTTCATTTGTGACCATAAAATCACAGGTTTAATTCACAGAAATGACCTCTTTATAATAATACCCTTTTGTCTAAATTCGATCAAATCGTTCAAAATAATTCTTTCTAATCTAAACTTAATCCCGACCAACTTAAATTTGACCCATTAACTTCAAACCGGATCAACTTAAAATTATCATCCCTACTTAGGATGTTAAAGGATTGTACCATTACACTAACATCACTAACCCTTAAATTAGTTCCAAGGGTAAGTCTATCAGGATTTACAAATTAAACCAGGCACTTAGTTTCGATCAATGATTTGTCAAGTAGCTCACTCAAAAGTGCGTGGTTTGTGTTGCATCGTTATTGAAAGAAAAAAAAAGAGAAGCCTTTTGCTTTGAACTAATACAGCAACTTGTTGTGTCAACAATCAGTAAATATGATAATTAAATACATGCAAAGCTAAACATAGTATCCAAACTCTGTCTAGAGAAATGAAGAATGCAAATGACTTTGTGCTATGATTCAATCCAGTGGCATGATTTACATTGTTAAATAAAGTGTATTTCTTTCTGCCTGCATAGCTTATCCAGAAATGCATTCATGATCCAATGGAGAATAGGTAAGAAACCCAAAGGGATTATATGACATGAAGACCAATTGCTTCAGGGAAAAAGAAACATATTTTTCAAATCGAATACGGCTTTATCACATAATTTAACAACAACAATTTCAATGACCAAGCAACTGCAAACCAAACCTGCTTCTCTTATCATCCTGACAAGCCGGCCACCATCCTGAACCTTGCCTTGTAAACCCAACTTATAAGCTTATGACAGGAACACTGCAATGCGGTTGCATCTCCTCGGAACATTGTCCTATGTATACAAATTGTACAGCCTCATGGATGCAGAACCCACGTACTCTCATTCACTTTCCATCAGATTCTTAGGGCTACAGATCAGTAGCTTGAGGGACAAATTCTGCAAAATTAGAACTACCTTGTCCATTTAGCTTGGATTTATCCCTGATAGACTTGTGAGCTTCAGGTGTCCCTCTCGTGGCAACTCTTCCGTTCCTAAGAGCCTGTGTCCCAGAACTCCCTCCTGCTTAAACCATTTTTTAAAATCATGGATAAAACAAATCAAAATGTTGCCAATGATGCGAATAACCCAATAAACTTTCAGAGCTTACTGTAAAAAATCAAACTTTTTTAGAGGAAGGAACCCCCATTTGAACCACAATAAGGCACTTCGTATGTACATAAAGAACTTCACTATGTATAAAACACCACCTGCTACTACTGACCAACTTAACCATCATTTTGTCGACAACCTAGAGACATGCATATTAGCAGACAAGCTCACTTTTCACGTGCAATGAAATGCAGCACATTTTAAGTTCAGATTTATTACCATAGAAAGCAATATGCTGCCATCTTATGTGTATACTGCATTTCTTTTGAACCTCAAAGAACTGACTAAGATTAGAACAATAGCAGGCTTCTATTCAACACATGAGGGAGAGAGAGACTAACCACTATTAGACAGAGACAACCTCTTTCTCGTCTGTTTATCTGGCGGTGTGGATGTCTGTTTTGGATTGCTGCGAGATCTTGTAAAGATACCTGGTTTTGAGTTGCCTTCTTCAGCCATATCCTCTAGAACTGGCTTCGACTTTGGCTTTGGCTTAGCATAAAGTTTGTTGGACGGCTCTAACATGCCTGCAGACATACTAGGTGAAGAACTACCTCCATCAGAAAGAGATTGGCCAGCTTTATGGTTTGAAACATTTGGTTGAAGATTTGATGGAGCTGGTTTTCTACTGGTGGACTTTGACTGAGGTTTTGTGCCATTTGCAGCCTCAGTTGTTCCATTTTCAAGAATCTTCACTCCATCCCTCAGATTTATGTCAACAAAGCGGTTCTCCCACGGACGAACAGCCATCCATCTCTCCAACCAATTCCAACCCCAACTGCTTTTATCTGGTTCAAAACCAGAGAGTTCAGCTTGCTGTCTTGACCCTGCCTGCCACTGCATAAATAGATATTTACCTCAAATAAGTGTCCGCTGCAGCATGAAACACCCTAAAGATGCAGGTGAGCTTCTGAAGCGAATTCAACATATAGAACGAATCTCATTCAAATTTAAATTATTAACAAAAATTTAAAACATGACAATGGAACATAACAAGTATCCAAGCTGCGGTGTCCACAGGAAAATAATTAATGTGATATTTGACATTATGGCATGTTCAATATCAACCCTAACTAAACATGAATCACTACCTACACAATTGGCAATTTAAGTTCATATGGGATTTTCACATGTAAGATGGTTGGAGCCCTGAAATTTTGTGATCTAAAATTATCTCCTGCACTTTACAATCACCTTCATACAAAATGTGAAATGCTATCCCTAAACAAAACCAAAGAATCTCCCTACTTTTACCTGATGGGCTAGTGCATATGCCATTGCCCTCTCCCTCTTAGCTGCAGCCTCCTGTCTCTTCAGCAATTTTGCTTGGATTTGTTCAACAGATCCTGCACTATCGCACCAACCTTCCTGTGTCATGGAAGAAATGGATGATGAACTCAGTAAGTCTTAACAACATAAGAAAGCAGCTATATGAAACTCAAAATATGTAATTTCCATGTCAAAAGGGCAGACATTTGTGGCTCAATCTTAGATAATTGGAAGTAAGCATATTTCTATAAATTGGAAGGACTAGAAGAGGGCCTTGCTTATGCTTTTCATTTTCAACATTAGGCCAGAATTGGCCAATCTTCATTAACTATATGGATTGAAACACTAAAAAAAAGAAAAGCTCTAAATGTGGAGTAAGAAGTAGCTGTAAAATGGTTTAGATAATTAGACAAAAGTTTTACATCTTTAGTTACTAAAACTCACTGCTCTTCATGCTACCTTCATGGCACAACGTGGCTAAACATTGAACAGTTTCGCAAGAAATTATAAAAATAAAATGACGTTGACTGATAATCATCCCCTTATTCAACATCATATTTACTTATCGGATTTGGCGATAAAACTGAATCTGAATCCCTCTCGGACAGACCTCAATCCCCTTGTTCAACAACACCATATTTATCTAACGGAGTTAGTGACAAAACTGCATCTGAACCCCTCTCATATAGACCTCAATCTTTCTGTCAATGTCTTTACTAGTTATAAAAGGTACAATAATCAAAATAAACACAGATAAAATTTTTTGCAGCTGGCAAATTAGCCAATAAGCATGCAATTGTTGACATGAAAAAATGAGTAAAATATACAGAGAAGAATAACTCAAACCTTCCAATCAAAACAAGAACTGTCATGCACATGTCTCATATAAGTATGTTGCATACCAATACATGTACAATCAGACAAGAAGGGAAAGAGAAAGCAAAGAAATTTCACATAATTAACCTCTATTTCTCGAACTCGAGCTTCATTTGCAAGTTGTTGTTTAAGCTTCTGTTGAGCAATTTCACTTTCCCATGCCAAGCGAACACGCCTTGCTCGTACACGAGCTTGGACTCTCACTAAAGCTTGCATGCAGCGAAGAGTGATTGCAGCCTGTTTCCTCACAGCTTGGCCCCGGACAAGCGCTTGAAGCCTCACCAAACCTTTCAAAGCTTTTAGAGCTCTTCTAGCCTAGTCATATGCCAAAACAATTTCAAGGTGGATTACAATCACAAGGATGAGTGCACTGAAGATGATTATTTAAATTAGTCAGGAGTAAAGTTTGTGAAAACACCAACAAGATAATCAGACAACATAAAGAGGCACTACCAGAAATCCACGAAAAGCTGTTTGGATGCGTGTAGCAGCCCATTCTTCTCTCAATGTCTGCTGAGGATGAGCCGTGTCCTGTGCATGAAGTGAAGCAGACGGGAATTCAGAAAAATCTTCAACAGAATGGATGTTGTGATCACTGATTGGAGTAGCAGAATTGGCGTTGAACTCCTCTTGCAGTTTTTCAGCATCCACCT
The DNA here is from genome assembly GCA_027478595.1 of Erythroxylum anguifugum. Lineage (NCBI taxonomy): Eukaryota > Viridiplantae > Streptophyta > Magnoliopsida > Malpighiales > Erythroxylaceae > Erythroxylum > Erythroxylum anguifugum. The sequence goes on from JANIPN010000218.1 coordinate 7,430,980, forward strand.
CAATTGAATGCTTTCTCCTATGCCGGGATTTTTTAACATTTGATGTCTGCAGTAACTCAAAAAGAAGACAAGAAAAACCCAATATAACTAACTTGACATCACTCTTTATCATAGGAACTTGATTTACTTTTCCAAACAAAAGGAAGTCAAGACTAGTAAAATAAATTCATGAAAGAAGGAATGGATAAATGCAGGTGTTAATGATACATCCCACAATTGAAGAGTAAGATGAAATGAGTTTAGTACTAAAAGATCACAACTTAAATAAAAACTGGCGGAACGATTAGTTCACATTTTCATCCTTCTCTGAAGATTGTGACTTTTCTGATTTCTTTAAACCAACTAATGCTTTTATCCATTTCCCGGAAACACCCATGGTGCCAGTCACTTCAACTTGAACAACTACAGACCTGACAAAGAATATCATAAAATAGCATCCAAAAATCAGTATGCGAGCAGTGAATATCAAGACTAGTGACAAAAAAACAGAGAGAAGAAAAATGGAGACATCATTCCTTAAGAGTTTAAATAATATGGTAAAATATCCTATATGTTGAAATATAGACCAAAAGTACAGATCCACTGCTGCCAAGGATTTGAAACAAGAAGCACACAGGTGATGGAGTTCCATCACCCATTAGAACACTTGTCCAAACTAAAAAATAAAGATAACCATCATTTCATTGCCATCTGCAAAAAACATAAAGGCCCCAGATAAACAGGAGAAATCTTTTCAGACTAACAGCTCTAGACAAGAACTTAACTGGAACTACGAAACCTTGAGCAGAAGCTAAATGTGAGATGAACAGATGAAGGTCACAGGAAAATCCTCGTTGCCACAGGATGACAACACCTTTCATCATAGAGGGATGCAGCAAAGCTTTATCAGAATGATAAACTTGTGGGTCTGAGCATAATGGAATTCCTGACAAGCTTATTGACCAACCGCATTGCCTAGTTGTTCCTACCTAAGACCCATTTCTCTAATTTATTAACATGTAATTATAATCTTAAAGAACTTCCCTACATCTTAGATGATTGATTGAAAGTTCGTTCCTTTACATACAAGTATCTCTTACTCTCTTGATGAAACATATAAGTCACCGACATATTCAAGAAAGGAGAAGTATTAAAGAAACAAAATCCAGCACCATGTAGTTACCAACCTTATCCTCGGAAATCAAACATTTGGAATAAGTCACTCTAACAACCAATTACTGTAGCTGAAAGGGCCGCACTAACTCCCTATCAGCCTCCTGCATCTCTTAGAACCTGAAAAACCATCAAATTTACTTCATCAATCATACAAAATCATAACTTTTCGAGTACCAAGACTCTAAGTTTAAGAAGGAAAAATCAGCAACCAAGCAATCAACATTGGAGCTCTGATCCCATCATCAGGATCTACAACTTAAATTTCGGCAATGTAATCATGCAAACATAAGTTGGTGAAATGACACCTCACAGCAACTTAGTCACTTCATAGATAACAAAAGAAAGGAATCTGTTTTCCTAAAAAGCTAAGCTCAAAATTGAAGAAAAGGACACAGAAAAGAAACCAACTTAGCATTTCATAACAACAAAATTCAAAGTGAACAATGCAGATCCACAGATTAAAACCCGATGCAAATTCAACCGAAACTCAGTGTGTTGTCATAAGAGAGGAATGAGTAAGCACACACGAGCAGAGAAAAGGGCAGATGCCGTATTAGCCGTTGGATCTATCAATCAGTCAACAAGTCAAACAGCGCTCTCTGATGCACCGAACTCAGAAGCAAACAAGTCTCTCCTGCAGTATTGTCTTTCTACGTATTAGTATTTATGAGAATTTAATACTGTTGAACTTTTAGTGCGGGATTAAATTGAGAACAACTCTTAGTGAAACCTTCTAACGTTATTTATAAGAATTCACATTAATCAAATAAAAGACATTATGCTTTCTCGTTGCCAAGAAAAAAAAAAGGAGAAATCTTGCCTTATTTAAGAAAGAACACATAGTAGAGACATATTTTAGGGTCAGAAAATAAAGATATTAAAGTGGTCCAATAAATGATCTACATTAATAGATCGAAGTCCAGATGAAAAATGAGTCCCGATTAATATGAATCGGGTCCATATCGGCCTTGTGATGGGAAGCCTGATATGGAAGTTATATAAAGGCAAGGACGGAGCCAGACTCAACTCTAAGGGGGGGCCGGAAAAGAAGAACTGTGCGTGCAGAATTGAAGAGAAGAGAAGATAGGGATTTTTTTTAAAAGAGGGTCACTTATATTTGTAATTTTAAAAATTTTAATTATATAAGTCATTTTTTTAAAAAAAAATTTTGAAAGGGGGGGCCATGGGCCCCCTCCCCATCAACATAGGTCCGTCCCTGTATAAAGGTAAAGTCTCTTGCAGTTACTCAAGAAACTGATCCACAGCATAAGGTTCTCTGACCCGTTAAGAGAGCTTGAGATTTGAGAAAACTGTAGAAAGGCCTTGTCCATGAGTCGGTGAACACTTTCTGCTAAAGGTCCCGGAAGATTCGGAGTCGTTTGAAACTCGGAATCGACATTAGAATCATAAATGAAACCAAAATCTAAGTATTCCGCATTACCTTCGTTTTTAATCCTTTCATGTAGACCCAGGGTACGTCATAAAACTCCCATTACGTACTAACATGTGGTATAAATACCATATTTTACTAATTAACACATTTACGCAATGTTTTAAAAACCGGACCGGTGATTGAACTGGAGAAGCAACTGATTTAAGAGTTAATGGTTCAACCGGAATTCAACCGTGGTTGAACCGGTGATTAATAAATATATAAAATTTTATTTTATACATTATATATATAAGATAATTTTTAAAAATAATATTTAATTATTTATTTATCTAATTGTAAACGTAAACCTTTAAACTTCAAAATATACATTTAAAAAAAAAAAATTGGCCAAACACAACACAAAATAAGATAACAAAACTTACTAGTCATATTTCATCAAAAAGATTAAAAAAATATCACTAATCATAATATTCATTCAATTTGAAATCATCAAAATCAAGACATTTTAAATAGACCGTCCGGTTCTTTCTTTCATCGGTTCAACGGTTTTTACCGGTTCGACCGCAAAATAAACGAGTCAATCACTCACAAAAAATACAGGCTAAATCGGGCCGTTTCATGCTCTGATTCACCGGTTCTCCGGTCCAACCTGCCAATTCGATCCGATTTTCAAAACACTACATTTACGTAAAGCCCACGCAAATGTGCTCGAGTCAAGAGCTCTAGGATTCTTTGGATTAGTGTTTTGTTTTGAATTGAATTATTATCCAAATTTAGTTTAATAACATTTAATATAGTGTCGGTTCGGTTCTGAAGGGGACAAATTGATGACAAGAACTCTTAATTATATTTATTGCTCTTCTTATTGTTTTTCCTTTGGCAAAAGATATAAATGCTCATCAATATTTACCACCTTACATGCAATATTTAATTAAAATTTGTAATTTATTAATTATTATATATAATAAATTTTGAATTTTGGATTTATATAATAAAATTCTATAAATTGCATTTTTCTTTAAATTAGAAAAATTTATTATCATATTAAGAATGAAATTAGAATAACTAATTATAAAGCCTACAACTAATAACAACAACAACTACAACAACACCGCCGCTACCGCAATCCCATATAAATCACACTTATACAAGAGATCTAAAAGGTTTAATAATACGCAACATTTACTCCTAACTAGTAGAGAGCTAACCTGAAATCCTAAAACAAAAGCATGCAAAATAACTTCTCCAGAAGAAAGTGAGAAGATGCTTTTTAAGTTTGGTAAAGGCTCAATCTTCAGAGACCGAGTTTCCGAAGCCAATCTTGAAATTGAAGCTAACGCAAGTCAGTATTTCATCTTTATCGTCTCTCATTGTCATCTTAAGAGTGTAAGATCCCTGTGAAAACAATATTAACAGTGTTTAGTGAACCAGATCAAAGCACCCATTTTCTCCTTTAGCTTTCTCTGGTTTCAAAAAAGTCGCGATAGAGCTGAATAAAGAGGTAAAAAGAACAGAAGATATTAGTATGAGAACATAAAGCAAATCATTAATTTTCTTCCATAAAAATTGAAGAACATAAAACTAGAATCCAATAAATTGTGAAGTTGGAAGTACTTATTCTTCAGGGATTGATTTCCAAGCTCAAACAAGTGGTTTGTAAGAAGTAAAAGCACATGAAACCTCAAAAGAATAACCTACTTGTCAAGTAAACAACGTCTCAAACATACTTTTTGTTGCCCAGTGACAAAAATGGTGAAGAAAAATTTAGTCTTAAGCCAAGAACATTTATTACATAAGCATATGAATAGCATTCAAGTTTGGAATGTTAAGCTTTTCCTAAAGAGAGGCCCTGGAGGGGAAAATCGTAGGAACAAGGAGGATAGATTTGAAAGGTTTTTTGTGTGAAACTTACAGGTGGAGTGAATGCAGGTAATGTCTGTGTGTGGGAGAGCACAAAGCTGCCTACAGCAACTGGGCATGATATCTCCTCACAAAGGTCATGGATTTCGGTATGGACATGAATGGAAAAGTAAGAAACATCAATAACCACCTTGCCACCAGATATAGCTTGACCTGTACAAAGGAACATTTATCAACCAACTGCCAGAAAGGAAAACCAACACTTACATGTCTTACAAATGCAATGGGAAATAGTGAATGAGATGGACCGAAAAGCCTATAAGCTGTTGGACGTAAAGGATCCTTGAGCAAATTAAATCAGGATTTTCCAATTAATGTATGTGTCGACCAAAGTGATGAACGAAACAAAAACAGAAGTGTCTCTCCACTTAAAAGTCGAAAATATGTATTGATGTCATACTTAGAATGCTACATTTTCACAATAAAGACAAGATAAGATCCCAATCAAGACCAACAAATCAATTCAAACTGCCACGTAGCTTATATATCTTGGTTCAAGCAATGGCACAATGACCTCCATGCAAACAGATGATCGCATGATATTTGATATGTATTAGGTCTACCAATTTGACATGGCATTAGTGTAGCAGTGAATTCTATTCTCTTTTCCTTCCAGATTGATATCACAATGCACGAAGAAATCTAATTTCTTCTTCATCTTCTCAGTTTAATCCATAAAGGTCTCATATTTCTGTATTCTATGAGAACCACAACTTATTTGAATCGAAATTTCCATGAATTAGCAAATATTTGCTTGGATTGTTTTATCAAAAGCATTTGCTCCTCCATAAGGACCACAAAGGATTCCGTGCAGCAAGAATCATTAATCAACATAAACAAAACAATCCTTTATCATTACTCAACTGTCTATAAATTCTAAAATCTGCTTGTTAACAGAGGAATAGCAGTTTGAAAAGAATGTTTGTGCCTCTCCATTCATAGAATTGAATACCAGAAGCTAGTAAAAGAGTTCTTCACTAAGAAAATTTAATGGGTATCATCAAGTAGCTTATCACGCTCCGTAGGCAAATATTTGCATATCCAAAAGGAAAAGAACATAAGCAAATCACAATAATAACGTTGTCCAGATGAATGATCAAATAAATAACAAGGAGATGTTAAAAGGCCCGAAAGAGAAGAAATCCATATAGAGCCAGAGAAAGAGAGGAGAAAGACAAGCAATGAGAACTTACCAGTAGAACCTGAGATGTTAAAGGTGGCCGGCTTGCCACTTACCACAGGATTGGGGAATATTTCAACTCCCTGGACTTTGACACCATAATCCCCTTTTTTGTCTGCTCATGTTTCATTACATTAACATCTCATTAATTGCAATTCAGAAAAAAAAACTCATTTTATTCAAAATTAATTGAAAATTTTAGCAACCATCAATCACCTAATAAATCAAATAAAACAAGTTCAGAGTCAATACGACCTAAGAAAAATAATGGACTTGAAAAAGATGTTAGTTAGAACCCAAAGTGCGAAACTTTTTAGTACAGAGAGTGAACTAAGATTTATACATGGCTACCCAGTCAAAAGCGAGAAGGGAAACGTTTGAATCAAGTAGTAGAAGAAAGACTGACCACAATACTTGACAACGGTGCCAAGGATAGGCTGAACGAGAAGACAGGTTGCTACGAGGACCAAAAAGCTTTGCTTTAACCAAAAAATCAATGATACAGACGCAGAGACACCCTCCATTAGTTGCAAGAAACAGAGATAGTTCCTGAAATTTTGAGAGCTGGAAGTTTAGATTTCCCCAGTTGAATCGATGTTCATGTTCTGTTGTATGAACAGTGGCCCGTTCGTGGGACCAGTGACATAAAGACACTTCAACCAAAAAGACATAAGATGTAAAGTGAAGCCCACTTGAAGGGGTTGAAATCTTACGTGCCATTTACCCAACACCAACCCTGTTGAGGTGAAAAATGAAAATGTAATTTTGTGTCGTGTACATTATAAGAGCATTTTATAAATTGAGTCATTGTCTTAATCATTGGATTTTAAGGTTTGATTTATTTAAATTGAGCTTTGAAATATTTAATATTTTTTTAAAAGTTTAGATTTGTTGACGTGATTTAATTTAAATATAATTTGAACTATTTATTATTATTTTTAAATAGTATGAGATGTTTTAGGTTAAACTCGTCGCAATTATGCTTGATTTGACTTAACTCAGTTTAATTAAGACCTAATTGAATCTAAACTTTATCCCAATTCTTTAAACCGAATTGAAAATCGAACGACTCAATCGAGCCAAACCTCTTGAGCTTGATCAGATTTCAAAAAGAAAAAACGAGCACAAGAGCCTCCAACTCGATCCAAACTGTTGCCATTTCTACTAATGTGATCCTATTTAAGCGGCAATTGATTACTTTGCTAGTTGGGATCATATCTTTTGTTTTGATTATAGTGTTCTTATCATATTCCATTAAATCTTATCCACACATGTGAAGTCTACATAAATGTGTGGATAAGATTTAATAGAACATGGTTGGAACAGAGTAATTATAACATAAAATTTGACGTGGTTGACCAACATAGTTTGTTTGCTAAAGTTACATTGGAACTCATTCAAGATTAGGTAATCATTGAGTGCTCAAGAATATATCAAGTCCCTAAAGAAAATGTCAACAGTATGAAATGTCAAAGCATTAGCAGAACCTATCATTCCAATCAAATGTCAAGGCAGTAGCAGTAACTGTCATTCCAATCGTTTGCATAATCCGTTACAAGTTAGCTTGAGTAGCACTACTAGTCCACTTATATCTTAGAAATAGTTATTGCAATTCTGCAGCAATTCCATCTGTATGAGTTCCAACTATCCTAACTTTCATTTGTGGCGGTGTGCAGTCTATATTACGAAGAATTGTTCTGCTCTGAATATCCAACTGTACACATCTGGGATATCAAATAATGGAAATTCAACTTTTACTATGGCAGATTGGTGCTATTTACGGATGTTGTTCCATGTTTATCTGATCCATTTGCTTTCTCCCAGCTTCAAAGGTATTAGCATTAGGTGATTGAGGTTGTGACTGGTTTATGTATAGATATGTATTATTGGAACATTTCCTTTGGCTCAACCACATCGTCTTTTTACAAGAGAAATTAAATGAAGAAGCGTGTCCTTCTCTGTTGAAGCAGGAAGTCTTATGTGTCACTTGTTCAAGTCAAGAAAAAGGAAGTAGACAGGCTCTGGCGCAGAAATAAAGAAAATTGGAATTGCCACTTTGTCTGCCATGTGGAGAAACTAAGCTTTTACAATTGTGAATCAATGGCTTCGGTAAAAACTAGAAGGATAAAGCTGTAATTTTGCCGATTGACGGAGAGAGGTTGGTGGGGCTGTCTGACTCTGTTCTTTTTTTCTTTATAGTGATGAACACATCAGAGTAATCAAGAAGCAGCACAACTAACAGGCTGTAAGGGACCAAGTACTGGAAGAGAAAGTAAAAGAAATTCTTCTGCACTTTATCTTTGTTTACCACTACTGCCGCTGCTGCTGTTATTGCTACTAAATTTCGTACCAAAAGCGAAAACCAATACACAAAGTTGTCACTTGGGGTAGTTTCCAAATGGACATCAATCGCCTCATCCGAAAGTTCAGGCCTCATCTTCTTGCTTGGCTTCGCCGATCTCGTTCTGGTCAGCTTGTACTTCTTTTTCTCTTTTTTCTCACGTCCTTTGGCTTTCAATTTTCTTCTTGTTTTCTCGTTTAAACAAGATCTTGCTCAACTCTTTCTACGTTTGATTGTATGTGAATTTGAAAGAAATGGGATAATTTGACCAATCAATTTGCTTATGATTTCACATTGGCTGCCAATTGGTGATGACTTGATCGAACTGCTCTATTCGGGGCTTCAAATTTTCAGATAGTATAGTAGTTTAAGCTGGTATGACTCTGTTTGAATCACATAACATTATCACAGCATAATTCAGCCAGATGTTTGAATCACATAGCATTATCATAGCATAATTCAGCCAGATCTGTAGAAAGTAATTTCACTAAATGTGGTGCTATGGACTAATTTGCTTTTAGAAGTAAAGAATCCTAAAAAGGAATGAGAGGATGATTTCCTTTTGCAGTGTTGTCTAGGTTGGTAAGAACTTCCTCAAGAGAAAACTCCGTTTTTCTGTGCCTATGTTTGCACTTATCAAGGAATCATGTACGATTCCTGGTAACTTATATAATCTCAAGCAGCCCATAAGTTGTCAAAAGCAGCAGAAAAATAAGAGCCTCTCAAAACCAGTTCACTATTGTAGATATGTTTTCCTCCGAAGCTTCTGTTTTGCATGTGATAGTGAAATCTTTACTTACAAGCTAATGTGTACTAATTGCAGGCCAAGTGTCATTACTAAAGCGTTTCTCATACAAAGATATAAAGAGGGCCACGGATAGTTTCCATAGGATAATCTATGGAAACTCTCGATGTGTTGCTTACAAAGCCAGGTTTTGTGATGGGGATATTGCATTGGTGAAAGAAGTAAAAGGTTTTGATCAAAGGGATGATATATTTGAAAAAGAACTGCAACTTCTAGTAAAATTGCATCATCGCCACATTCTTGGACTTCGAGGATTTTCAGCAGGGAAAAAGAGGTTTCATGCTAATTTTCTCACATTGCTTTACATATCCTGAGGTGCAGTCAGTTCTTGTTTTCTCACATTGCTTTACATATTGCGGTTAGGCCATTGCGTCCACATGCTTTCTAGCATATGCATTAGTTGGGAGACAGAAACAAGGAAACAAGTTATGGATAACTAATGAACATTCGAACAGGTTTCAGTATCAAGGTTTGGGGTTAGAGGTGCTAGTGGCATCTAAGTTCACATAATGGAACTTTGCCAAACAATTACTGAAACAATAGCAGAGCCTAAACCAATTAACTCGCAGTTAAATCAGAGGTAGAGAGTTGAGTCAAGATTGATGATACTGCTACGCAACAAAAGGCAGTCGAAAGAATCTGTTAAGCATCGTCAGTGAGATTCAACTTTTAGCCAACAGTTGTGCCGAAAGCCTTGGATTAATATGATCAAAATTTCTAAGCTGGAGTGCTGCCTAAATTTTGCTGATGACATTGAAGATGTTTCAAGATTATATGTTGAAAATTTATGGTTTGGTGACGATACTAACTTGAGGAAAAATGTCATCTTCTGCTATGGCCAATAGTCTTTTACTTCTCTAGTATGATCTGTATTTCATCTTACACATCTTGGTTATGCTATTAACTTTGCAGGTTGCTAGTGTTTAACAATATAGAAAATGGAAGCTTAAAGGAACGTCTTAATGGTAAAACTCGGATAAGAACTTTTTATGTGAAATATGGTTTGCCAAATTTAATAATCATTAAGTGTTGGATCTTGGCAGATCCTCTTAAAACTCCTTTAAATTGGAGGACAAGGTTACGAATAGCCAGTGGTGTGACAGCAGCATTGGTAAGTCATCAAGGTAGGATGCACATAATCTTCTCTCAACATTCATTGCTGCTGCATAGTCAATGCATGCTTGAGCTCCTTATGTTCATTATTTGCGAAAAGGATTTGTTCTGTGCCATGAACGGGTTATTAATGAGCAATCCGATATCTGAAGCTTTAGGCTTCTCTATCTGAAGTTTAACAGCATATCTCAAAAACAACAGACCATGTAACTAAGAACACTTTATTCTGCGCTCTTAGGAATGTGAATGATTCTATAATTTCAGCTAGTTAGGCATTTTGTCTGGTCTCCATAAGATCAATAGCTTTGCTCGCACTGAGACACTTGTAAGGAGTCAATGACAGATGGTATATAACACTGCAGGAATATCTCCTTCTCTTTAACAGTCCACCAACATATCATGTCTCCGTAAACTCAGGCAGTATAATGCTGGACCAGAACTTCACCGCAAAGGTAATTTTACTGGTTTAGTTGTTTGATTCTGCACCTGTATCTCAAATAATGAACATCTGAATTTTTCTTGGAACAGCTATCTGATGTTGGTCTTCTTAGCTCTCTTGGAAATTATGCGGCAATGCCCAACGACTCATGTTCAGAAGGTGAGGGGTTGAGTATAATGCATCACTTTTGCGATTCCACTAGATTGCTTATTCAACTGTTTACTGATTGCAGATTCCGTAGATCAGCTATGTGGGAACATAATTTTCCAGCTAGGCGTGCTGATTTTGGAGCTAATTACTGGTCAATCATCAGAAGGAAGCACAGATTTAATCCAATGGATCAAAGAATCTCACTTTGGCAGCTCTATTCACAAGATGATAGACCCTGATCTTGGGAACAGTTACAACTCCAGAGAGCTTAAAAGTCTTCTAGCTATAGCAAGATTATGTATAAACTCTGGTAGTACGTCAAAAGTCTCTGTCATGCAGATATTTCGGTACATCCAAAAGAAGGTAGACATACAGTGCAACTAAAGTTTGTTAGCATTGCCAGGATTCATTCTTTTCATTGTTTTGTATCAATTAGTGTAGTATCATGATTCTGATCCGATGAACTCATACTAGCCACCATACAAACTGCTCCACTTGGTGCCAGAGCCGTATATTGGCTTCTACTGTGTAATTCTAGATCAATAGTAATTTTTCAGCTTCATTGGGTGAGGTTTTCACAAGGATTATAGCTTGTGAAGCTGCAAAGCAAGCTTGGGACACTCTTAAAGAGATTTCCAAAGGAAACAAAAGGTAGATGCAAGTGCTCAATCCGAGGAGGGAATTTGAACTTTTGAAGATGAAGGACTCAAAAGACACTTAAAGAAATATATGTTTACAATATATATTTCTATACTGTAAATAGAGTTTTACACTGATGACTGAACTACAGAGCACATAAATCATTAAAGAAATATAAAGAACATAATGTTTACGCCCCGTTTGATTGGCGGGAAAGTAAAGTGAATTTGGAATCTGATTCCTTAAAAAATAAATCTATGGAAAGTAAAGATATTCACATGTTTGGATACTTATAAAAATTCTAATAGGAAAGTTATGTGGATTCTTATTATAGTGTTTGGTATGCAACAGTATTTCATGGAATGTAATTTAATTATGACTTGTATTTCCAATTATATCCTTACAAATCGAATAAAAATTGAAATCGTTAAATAACATAACTCTCGATATAGAGAATTATTACGCTTCATAGCATCATGCTCCACCATAAAAGCATACTCACTCAGAATAAACCAATTCTAAGCTTTTTACTTCGGCACATGTCGAAAAATAACCTGGCTGAAAAATTATGGTGCAACTCCTATGTTTAGCTTTCCTAGAAGTTCATTAGCCATCGACATAAATTCTACCACACACCTTGCATTAATGCCAAACCAATGCCAGAGTGCAAACTTGTGGACCAGCTAATAATAACACATCCTCTATCATGACAACTTTGGGATTAGCGGCATGCCATGAGGATGTACATGCCCCTCTTTTTAGAAAGCAAGATCATCATCCATGGAGACAATGTTAGCGACATTGTCAGTCTCTCTATTAACTGACCCAGAGCCTCTTCCCGAACCCGTTCTACCTCTCGGACAAATTTTCTTCACGTGCCTAGATTGTTCACACATCTAGCATACTATATTTTTCTTCATAGAGTTCTTCTTCCGATATCCAGCTACCACCAGAGCTGAGTTTTCAGGAACACTTCCACCACCCAGTCTTCTCTCTTCTGAAAAAAGTTTTCCAGTAACTTCAAAAAAAACTATCTTCTCCTTCCTATGAATCAAAATCGATTTCTTGTGTTCATATGAAGGTGGAAGAGACCAGATGAGTCTCAAAGCTTGATCCTCATCATCTATACGAACTTCAATTGCCTCCAGTTCAGAAACGATCCCATTGAGAACACTTAATGATCTGAAATTGTAGTACCTTCCCTCATCCGCAGTGGATGACACTGCTCCTTTAGGTACACCCGATTTGAGATGTCCTTTGTTTGATACAACTTCTCAAGCTTTTCCCATCCTTTACTATAGATATTCCATGCACTTTCGCAAGGACATTCTTAGCCTGGGATACGATTGTGTTTGGCTAAGAATGTCCTTGCGAATGTGCATGGAATATCTACAACAAAGGAGCTCTGGGAATAGCTCGAGGAGTTGTATCAAACAAAAGGCGTCTCAAATCAGGTGTACCTAAAGGAGCAGTTTTATACACTGCGGATGAGGGAAGGTTGTAGCGCTCCCTTACTGCAGAGTACGCACCGGGACGCCCGGAGGTCATTCTGGTGCGTATCCTACGATAAAGGCAAACTACGATCGATCACTACATTAACTTCACATGGCATCATAACAGTTTACGCTTATAAAGCATTATAAGAAAACCACAATATTTTTGAAACTTACTTTTCCTCATTCCATTTCTCAAATTCAAAAGTGTACATTGTGTCTTTTAATCCTTACTACAAGTATATCAACACAATCTAGTACAAAATACTACTTGAGAGAGGAAAGTATACTAAATCTATGTAAGTCATCCAAAAACATTTCAGCTAACCGACCTTTGCGCCATGACTTCACTTTAAACACAATCTACACGGTAGTGGAGCCACTCAGATGCTAGAGTCGTCTA
>JANIPN010000218.1:7469710-7484872 GCA_027478595.1 Erythroxylum anguifugum
CTATTACTTTGAAGGGACCATAAAACTTGGGCATGAGCTTGTGAAACTTCCTCTTGGCCACTAAGTGATGCCAATATAGTTATAGGCACAACCACACCCATTCAATTAATTCAAATGCAAGCTTCCGGTGTTTAGAGTTATGAAATTGCTTCATTCAGGCCTGTGTTTGGAACAGTTGCTCCCGAAGTTCCTTGTTGGATGCGTTTTTCTCATTGAAATTAATGGCATTTTCTCTTAATTTCTATATTAATAATTGGGTCTTATACATATTTTTCCTACTAAATTATTTAGTTTGTCTTAATCTACATTTATAATAGATCCTGTTTAATTTGTAAGAAATACACTTGTTTTTAATTGAAAAAGACCACAACAATATTATTGGAGGAAAGGACAACTCCAAGAGACAACGGAATCAATGCCTAAAAATTAAAACAAATGAAGACAGCTGAAGCATGCAAGGAGGGACCACGCTACATTCAACTCACCAACTCTCCACTCCGTTACAAACTAAAGGGGACAACTAAAGAGAGACCAACTGGGGCGTGAACATGGGGTTTAAGGAGAAAACAAAAATAACGTGGCAACTGTTTTTTAGGGGGGTGAATCACGTTAAACCACCAAGCTCCAAGAGGCACACACCAACGCACATGAGGGCTGTCCAAAACATTGAAAAGAGGAGGCATGGGAGCAAGGCCGTTCCTATAGTTTTATAGGCCCGGGGCGAAATTAAAAAAAAGGGCCCCAATGCAATTCTCATATTCTTTGAGTCTCTCACTAAGATGCTTCCAATATCTAAATCTGTCATTTGCTAATCTACTTTGTTTGTTAGTAGATTTGAACAATTTATAACAAAAACAATATACTTTATCTACATGTTTAGAATAAACCAACCATTTTTTATCGCTAATCTCTCAATTACTCAAATTTTTATAATAATAAGAATATGAAAAATGACGAGAGGTATTGTCTAAAGGAAACATAAGATTCAACTCTCTTACAGGTCCTTTTTCAACTAATATCCTCGTGATTATCCTCACTCATATTTCTAATATCCTCGTGAATATGAATCTCATCACTTAAGTTTTCTTTATGTTGTTCAAAACCAGCTTCACCTAATTTCTCAGGACTCTCACTAAAGGAGCCTATTTTTTTAATAAATTTATTTACTGCTCCTTTTTAGGATTCTATCAACTGTGCTACTTGTTTCTTTTCCCTTTCTTCATTACAGACAAATGCTTTTTAGGCAACATAATATAAACTAATTATAACACAGTTGGATTAGAAAAAAAAACAAAAGCACCTGTATGGAACTGGAAGAAGTATGCAGGTACAACCAATGTAACATCCCGTTACCTGTATTATGAGAAATTATTCAAAAATTAGAAAGTACAATTCATACTTATGCTCAATTTGACATGCACATTTTTGCACATTAATATGCTTGTACATGCATTCATGACATTTTTCGGTTATAATTGAGTTATTAATGCGATTAAATGTGACTTGGCAATTTGGGTAATGTTTCGGGTATTTCAAAATTTTTGGTAAAATTTAGAAAAATATTGATTTCTTGGCCAATTATGATGTGACACGTGGCATCCTATAATTGGGACAAATGGCAATAATAGGCAGATAAAAAATGGTTAATTAGGTGTGACAAATGACTTGAAATTGTTAGGACACGTGTATGACTTGCAAAGTGTACACGAGTATGATGTTTGAGGTTAGGATTGATGCATTGTGAGTGTCCTCCTCGGTGAAGAAACACCTAACATCTGAATATCAATTGTGAGACTCTCAAATTTTTTGATCTGTTCTCCTTGCTGGAAATAGAAGCTGGGTTGCAAGTTATTGGAGTTAATTTATGTGAGATTGAGTTTCGAAAAAATTACAGTAGAGTGAGAAAGTGAAAAAAATCTGGAAAGTGGGGAAGACGAGTCTTCTGTAAACGTTCGTTGCGGCTCAACTTTGGTTTGTCGCTGCTAAATCTTTTTAATTCGCCGCGGCAAACTCTTGAGCTAGCCGCGGCGATCTTTGCAAAAAGTCCCGAGAAAATATGGCTTTTGGAGTGTTCGCCGCGGCCATTTTTATGTTCTCGCCGCGGGCAAACTTTTTGTTCTCGCTGCGGCGAAGTCCTTCCCTTGACAGCTCAAACATACTTTAGTATTTTGACCATAAATTTCTCTGTAGTTATCCAAATTGGGTGATTTTTTATTTGACGTAAACTAGAGACATAAGGCTACAACTTTTATTAAGGAATGGAGTTTTAATTTGGTCTCTAAGATTTTCAATTTTTGGTTGGAAGTTGAGGTAGGAATTCTACTGAAACTTAAGAACAGTCTAAAATATTTTGAGTATATATTTTCGTATACTGAACCAAATTGAATGAATTTAGTGTCATTAGAAAGTTAAGACATTGGAGAACAACTTTATAGAAGGAAGTTTTGCCTAATTTGGTCATTTACCTTATCATATTTAGTGTGGAAAGTTGAGCCGTATGTGTATAGAGGAAAAATCTGAAGTGGTCAATGAAGTTATGAAATTGTTTGACATTGTTTTGTTCGATCCAATTGTAAATATACATGGTATTAATGAGGGCTTTGATATCTGAATGAATTTTGATAAGAATTGCAATAGATGTCATTGAACATGTATTGTGCATACTTTCTATACTTTAATATGCATAAAAGAATCACTTTTGTATTTTTGTGCAAAGATGTGATGTTTATGAATGTGTTGTGTATATGTTAAAGGAGCACATCGGACGTCAGTCAGACATTGTCAGACCATCCAGGCAATAGGTTATTAGAGCGTACTGTGAGTCAACCTAGATGATTTCCTAGGATTGATCTGATTTGATTTGTTTACACTTCCAACATTATTAAACTATTTCCGATTTGTTTATGAATTCCGGACTTTAAATTGTCTGAGGAGATCAATATTCAGGAATGTATTAGAACTGCTTTGATTGTGGCTTTGATTACTATGAAATTATAAATGTTATGTAAATTCTTAACGAATGTTGAATGCTAGACTTAGGTCCGATGATTATAAGTTTCTGATTGACCATCATATGTGAATTCTCAACGAATGTTGAATGCCGAACTTAGGTCCGATGATTATGAATTTCCATTTGAATATCATATGTCATTGTCTGATATGGCATAATTAGTACTTGATGCATTTCATAAAATACATGCTCAGATAAAGGCGTTGTGACTTGAGTAACCAGTATGAAGCGCTTCCACGTAGAGCTTTGCTCCGTGATATATGTGTGTGCACGTAAAGCTATGCTCCGTGATTCTGTTCTGACTGAACCCTATGGGCCAGTATTTGGATAAGTATCTGATAGGCACTCAGTCACAACAATAAGAACAAATGTGAGTCTCATGCATATAACATTCTTATAAGATTGAAATTCATTAAATGATTTGAAAAGCTGAAGTGAGTGATAAATTGATATGAACTGTTGCTATACTTGGCTGCATGAATTGTGTGATCATATGAGATGCCATGTTATATGAATATCAGGAATAATTATATGTTTTGAATGAATAATTGTGATATATGTGATGTGTATGTGTAATTCAGTGAATTCATCAATGATGGTTCACTCACTGAGTTTGCAAAACTCATCAAAATTTGTAATGTGGCTTTTTCTGAGAAATTATTCAGCTAGGCTAAATGGAGTATAGCCACTGAGGTCTGATATGGATTAGGGGTCGGGATCAGTTTGCACCTACACATGTCTTCATTGACTTTATTTTTGAATTATGTTCAACAAGAATTGTACAACATGTATGTAAACGATTTGGTGATGAAATGACATTAAGATTTCAAGTGTTTTGTATCTGGAAAGGGCCCAAATTATCGTTGAATACTAATGTTTGTAACAGTTGTAACTCGTGAATGAAAATGTTTTTCAATGACAAGGGCACGATTTGATTAGAAATTTTCGCTTACATGTACCTTGTTTTAAAGAAACAACAGTTTTGTAATGAATTTTGACTGAATGATCGTTCTAGCGTGCCACCCTTGCGGGGTACGTACTCAAATATCACCATCGATGTCGGGTACGTGTCTCGCAAGAGTGGGGTGCTACAACCAAACTCCAATAGCTTCACAATATATCATAAAGATATATAATGATATTATATATGTGATACAGGAAAAAAAATAATAGCAAAATTTAATATCTAATGTTAAAAATAAAAAACAGAGTAAAAATATGTTTAAAAAATCAAAAACTTTACCTTTAAATTATACTCAAAACTCAGAAGAGAAAATCGTAAAATTTTTTGCTGCTAATTTTTGAGTTGGAGTACTTTAAATACATATTTTGATGAAAATAAAAAAAATTAGAAAGTAAAAATATATTTAAATATTTCAAGACTATTTATAAGGATGAGGACCACAAAATTACCTTTACTTCAAAAAAAAATAGCTTTAGCTTATAACGTTAAATTCATTTAATGTCTTTAACGTTGAAGTTATTCTAATGTCAGACCCCACCCTCCCCTCCTCGGCCCGCATCCACGGACAGTTTACTTACTATACGTGTTTCTTTTCTTTTAACTTTCCATAATAGAGTCTTTAACGTTATAAGCACTGTGCAAGAGTGCACTGTACATCACTTAGAGTCTAAAGAGGGGGGCTATTAAAATGGGCCCCCTCTCATAGTGGGCCCTGAATGGTATAAAGAACTTCAATGTAAAAAAGGGAAAGGTATATTTGTGGGGGCAACAGTGCTGGACAATCCAATTAATTAAGGATAAGAAACACAGGAGAATCAAATAGATGTTGCCACACTCGCAAAACTAGTGTAGGAACTTATGGGAATCATCAAAGGTAAACAAGTCGCTAAAGCACATCATATAGCTTACAATAGTTGTGCAGGTAACTCCTCTACCTCTAACGATTCATTTTGCAGTAGCAAAAAATAAAGCAGTGATTCATGGATATTAGATTTGGGGGGCCTCTACGCATATATGGTTCGAAACCTAGTTTATTAGAAAATCTTAGAACAAAATACACCACCAAACCAGTAACCTTACCTAATGGTTCTTATAGAAATGTTACTGCTGTTAGGAAAATAAATCTGCACCCAAAACTAACCCCTTTCGAATGCCTTATGTGTATTGACTTTTAACCAAAACCTGACGTCAGTTCACAAAATTGCCATTGATAATAAATTGACAGCCATTTTTGCTGACAATAAAGTTTTTTACCGGACCTATGGAGTGACGATATTGTAGCGATAGTTGAAGCGGAAGGAGGCCTTTATCGTCTTACTACCCAAAATTTTATCACCGGCTTACAAGATCCATCTCTCAAGTTTTACTTAAATAAATCATTTGCTAATTTTGTATCCGACGATTATGCTTTGTGGCATTATCGATTAGGACACGTATCATCGAGTAAACTTTTGCATGCACCAATTTCTATTTCAAAAACTCCTACTAAATTTTATTATGACATTTGTCCTCTTGCAAAACAAGAAAGAAAACCTTTTTCAAGGCACGAAATAATGGCTACAAAGTCCTTTGAACTATTGCACATCGATGTTTGGGGCCTGTACAATATTCTGAACATCGATGGATCAAGATTTTTTCTTACCATAGTTGATGAATTTTCACGTGCTACATGGACTTACTTACTCAATAGTAAGGCTCATGTTCACAAAGTACTCAAAATTTTTATCAAAATGATTGAAACCCAATTCTCATTGAAACCTTTATGCATAAGAACCGATAATGGAACCGAATTCACAAACAAATCTTGCCAAAATCACGAAAAATATTGCGTTTACACACCACAACAAAATGGTGTTATGGAACGTAAGCACAAGCATCTTTTGCAAATTACCCGAGTACTCATTTTCCAAGCCAAATTACCTACAATGTTTTGGGGAGAAGCTCTCCTAACGACCACTTTTTTAATCAATCGTTTACCTAAAAAAAACTCGAATGGATGACTCCATTTAAAAAACTCTACTAAAAAAAACCAAATTACGACCATTTACGCACATTTGGATGCCTTTGTTTTTCAACAAACACCAAACATTTCAAAGACAAACTTGAACCCCATGCATCAAAATGTATATTCATTGGATACGTGTCTGGTAAAAAAGGATACAAATTATTTGAGTTGGATTATAAAAAAAGTATTTTAATAGATGTCACATTTCATGAACACCTATTTCCATACCAAAATATACGTGCTTCATCTGAAGCCAAATATCCAAAATAGCCCACATATCAACCTATTTTTTGTCCTCAGCCCAATTTTCCTACCTCTATAACACATAACCTTTTTATTAATCCTACCAGGTCCACTACACCTCCACTCCTTTCACCCATACTAGATCCCGTGTCCCAAGGCCTAGTTGACCTCAACAACTCATATGCAACCCTACCCAATCCGACACCTACTATTACGCTACCCGATACACACATTTCTATCCCCACACACCCTCTTGCGTTACCTTCTTCTTCATTTATTCCACGTACAAGTACACGTATATGCACCAGACGTAAGTACCTTGACCACTATGTCTCCCTTGCCACCGCTGATGCTTCGACTACCGCTACCACTGGCTCGTCATTCTCCTCGGGTACACATGACGTTTCCTCACCTAAATTTCCCCTTTTTTCTTCCACTTACATGTCGTTTATGGATAATATTTCTAATAATTATGAATCATTGTCATATGAAGCCGTTGTAAATGGCCCGTTATGGTTTGGTCCAATGCAAGCATAATTAGTAGCTCTGGAAGAAAATGAAACTTGGGTAGCCTTCGATCTACTGAAAGGGAAACGTCCGTTAGATACGAAATAGGTATACAAGATTAAAAGCAACCCAGATGGCTCGGTAGAATGGCGAAAAGCAAGACTTTTTGTTAATGGTTTCCACCAACGCTCCAAAGTTGATTATTCTGATGCATTTTCACCGGTGGCTAAGGTTACAACAATAAGATTATTATTTGCCATCGCTGCTACTAATTGTTGGCCACTCCATCATAACGACGTCAACAACGCTTATTTACATAGTTATGTTGACGAAGAATTATATCTTTGGCCTCCTAAGGGTTATGATAAACTATAGGATGGTCAAGTTTGTCGCCTGCAAAAATCTCTCTATGGCCTGAAACAGGCTAGCAGACAATGGAACAAAGCTCTCCCTAATACACTTCTCGACTAAGGGTTCGTTCAACCAACTTTCGATTATTGTCTATACATTAAAGGTATCGGTTCATCTTTCCTCGAAATTACTATCTATGTGGATGATCTGCTAGTCCTAGGTCCTGATGAGTCTGAAATTATTGGTGTTAAAGCATATCTAGACAGCAAATTCACTATTAAGGACTTATGATAAGTGAAATTTTTTGTGGGTGTTGAGGTTGCTTGTTCTACTAATGGTATTTACTTATCTCAATCTAAGTACATTTCGGATATTTTACATGATGCTGGGTTGGAGGAGCTACAACTTGCCTCGACCCCAATCCCACAAGGTACTAAGTTGTCCTACGACGAGGGGGCTATTTTACCAAATCTTGAAAAATATCGACGTTTGGTAGGTCAGTTGCTTTATTTGAATTTTACTCGTCCTAAGTTATCTTTCGCGGTTCAGTAGCTCAGCCAGTTTAATAATGAACCAAGACAGCCACATTGGGATGCACTCGTGCATGTTTTAAGATACACTAGTGGCACATGACATCGTCGTCTTTTTTATCTTGTTCAAGTTTTCACTGCAAGCTTTTTCCAATTTTGACTGGGCCGGTTGTCTATTCTCCCACAAATCACTTACTGGCTAATGTATATTCTTGGGACAGCCATTGGTTTCATAGAAGACTAAAAAACAATCCACTGTTAGTTGTTCGTCCACAGAAGCTGAATACAGAAACATGTCTAGCACAGTTTGTAAAATCCAGTGGCTTTCATATTTGTTACGGGATTTACAGGTGCAGTCTACATCTCCGTATACCTTGTGTTGTGACAACAAGGTAGCCATTCATATATTTGAAAATCCTGTCTTTCACAAGCGTACCAAACATCTAGAAATTGACTGTCATCTCGTACGAAATGTTGTTAAAGAAGGCTTCATTGTTACTGCTCATGTTCCTTCAAAACAACAATTGGTCGACAGTTTTACAAGGGCTCTCTCCGTTGAAACTATTCGTATTGCTAGTGCCAAGTTGGATCTCATGGACTTTCCAACTTAAGGAGGGGATGTTGGTACATTTATCCATCTCCAAAGCCTAGCAAGAGCCCACAAAGTAATTACGTGAATACCATGAGCTAATTTACAGTCCACCACAGCGGATAACCCCCTTTTTAACAAATTCTGTACATAGTTCTAACAAACCTCAACAGCAAGAACACCCATGCAAAGTGTCTGTAAATAATCGAAACAGAATTCATTAGCTCAGCATGTATATATATGCATTTAGTACAATGTGTTTGGCAGCAATATACAATAAATTTATTTGCTCTTCTCTTTCTTTTTTGTTTCATCGATTGCCGATGAAAAAATCAAACAAAACTCACAAAATGTTTCCAATTCTTAAAACCATATTCCCTATCATCGTTCGTGAAGTTGGGAGAGAACAATTTCTTCAGCAGTTAAGAGGCTGTAATTTCATTTCTAGCAAGCAAGCGCTTACGCTTTCATGGTATTGCTCAGATCAATTGAATTACCCCTAAATCCTAATCACTTTAATGATTCATGTAATTGAAGTGTAGTAAATTTCCACTATAATAAATAAATAAATGTGTAGTAAATTAACATATTATAACGTACTACTCCGTATGGGCCTGGCCATCTAAATTCGGTTATGGACTTGGAAATTGATGCACGAGTGTCATCAATGTTTTTCGTGATTTGGATTGGAAGAATCAGGAGTACCTGACCGCCTTCTCCTTATCCCCGGGAATATGAACATGAAATGTTGAATAGACATACATATACAAAGATATTTAATGAAGTGAAATGCAGTCAAATGCAGGCAGGATTGAAGAAACAGATCATCTACTTTCAAACATAGCTGGCTTTTGGTATTGTGGACCACGTCACTTACTTATTCCATTATTATGTAAGATGTGACCATACAATCTTGATAGTTGCAGTACCTTAGTACATATAGAGCCCAGCTTTGAAGGCAGGCAGGACAGGACCACTGTTTTGCTTGGTTGGTTCACGTCGTGCTCAGCATTACGTGCGTCTCACTTCACTTCTTAGCAGCCTCTAACCAGAAGAATGTGAATCTCGCGGACTAAGTTTTTTAATTCTGGTGCTTTTTCTTTTTCTTCATTTTTTTTCACCCTTGCTGGGCAGCTCCTGCTTTGTGAATGCCACCAGAGAAGTGCTACGCGTCAGTTCTCTCCATCTGTTTACCTTTGGTGTTAGTGTTAGTGTTTGACGAGACAGCCCGAGCAATTTTAGAGTCATAACAGCAATAATGAAACACACGTATGTCCACAATCCACAGCCACCACATAACTCCAAAATACCGACTACATGATTTGACGTATCAGATTCTGTGTTCTTATCTCTTTCTCAGCAGTCAGAGCTTACGTTCTTTCTCTCTGTCCAATATCATTCGCTCAAGCTTTTTACTGCAGACACTTGCACATATGAATGTGTTACACTTCTCGCATCTGTTCATTTTCTGTTACGTTCCCAGGGAATATGAAGCTTTGCTTTGTAGGTTCTGGACCCACGATGATAAATAAACGGTGGGAAGTGACTTCTTTTTATCACAGGCGCTGATCAATGGTGCAAAATGGAGTAGCTAGGGTTTTGTTCACGTCGGCATAAATTTTATTTAATAATAATAATTGTTCGAATATATAGTCGATATATATATGGATAATTTATATATTTATACATTGAAAAAGCAGTAGTCTCTATCTCCTCACAGAGCTACCATTGATCTCGTAGAGTCCAGTGGCTTTTGGAGGACTGTCTTCTGCAAATGGTTTCTCCAGCTTTGCACGTTTGGTGTTGTCAAGCTTCAGGCCAAAGTGAATATGCGGAAAATGTGCCCACTGCCAAACAAAAGTAATAGATTCTCTTCAGTACATACTAACATTACGATTCCTTTTCCAAGAACAAATGATTCAGATCCAAGTCTCCAAAAAGAAGTCCAAAATGCAGTTTGATTGTTCCTTAATTTTGTATAAAATATGGACAATTATCAAGAGTTAATCCTCCGATAATTTTCGGGGTGCTTGGTTAGTTGGTACGGAAAGAAAAGAAAGGATAAGAAATTAAAAAAATGCTTGATAATATATTATAATCGGATGAATAATATTTCCGTATCTCTTTACCGCATATTCAATATAATAAAAAATAGACGTTATATCTATTTTTATTCTTTACTTAATGCTAATTTTACTAAAATATATGCTATTACCTAGGAATAAATAAGCTTCCTATTTTTGACATCCTTTTTGTAGATAGCTCACAAGTCAAGCAAAAGTCAAGGGACATATTGCAGTTAGGCAAGGCATTCCATATATAGCAATTGCCTAATCTTTCACTTTCGCACCTAATTGTAGACAAAAAAAAAAAACCATAAAATAGGAGAGATGTGTAAAAATTAATTATTAAAATATGTTCAGTTATTAATCTCAATATAGTTATATTTTATTACTGATCATAATTAAAATAAATAATTTGAACAATTACCTTTTTATAAATTAATATTTATTTTAAATATATTTTAATTATTAAATCAAAATTTTATTTGAAATTTATATATTTTGAAGATATTTTAAATTTAATTAAATTTATTAATAATTATTAATTTAATGTAATTTAATTTAATTATAAAATATAAAATTAAATTGTTCATATTTCTTGTTAATAATTAATATATTAAATAATTAAATAATATATATTTAGTTGATAGTAAATCAGATTACGAAAAAAAACAGAAACAGAAAACACAAATTATTTTTTATGTTTTTATAAATTTTAAAAACCGGAAGAAACCAAAACAAAAAACTCATACAAGCAGATTTTTTAACTAAATTTGAAAACAAAAACAGAAAATCAAGAAAACAAATAGAAACAAACATAAAAGTGTATGAGATTTTCTCAAAACATTTTCTATAGAAAGGTTGATAATTTTTATATGCAACAGGTTAATTAAATTTGTTAATTTGATGTGGTAGGGGAGTCCATATTTAAATAGAAACCATAGGATTGCCCCTTTGCTTCCTTAACATCTTTGAATTAAAACCGTAACCTAATTTAGAGAACTAAATGCAATTGAAACTATATATTAATTTATAATAGACAAATTATAAAATCTATAATCAAGTTTATCAATTAAATAATATTAGCTTACATTTTTTGCTGCAGTGCTGAAAGCTTCTCTGTGGCTGATGTCAGGATTACTAGCCTTAATCCTTTGGATTTCCTCCCTGCCAAATTAAGTTGAGAAGAATCAAATTGAGGATTAGCGGTGATCATAATGTCACAGGTTCAAATTACGGGAATAGTCAATCTTATGTACCGGGTATGTTGACTTTTTTAATTAATTTAATCAAATTGGTGTATAAGACTCTTATACAAACTGTGAATAATTATAAATTTTGTGATTATGAGTATTCATACTAAAACATTTAAGTAACTTGTCAATGTTCTTATTGTGCAAGATAGAGGAGCGTTGAACTCACTTGATAAACTTATTATATGCTGATGGAATACGTTGTCTTTTCCCCAGAGCTGCATCCATATTGATCATAAGATACAGAAACCTAATTAATTTTTCTAAGAAAAATTTGAAGAATAATGAGAGTAAAGTCTCTGTAAACATATACTTACTCCGATTTGGGGGCATTCTAAGTGTTTGATGCTCCTCAGCTTCCAGCGCACTCGCTTTAGTGCACTTGGAGGATGAGCCACTTTCCTTACTACTTAGGTCTCCAGTTTCCAGGTGCATTTTCTGCAGTAAAAAACCAAGACATTATAGCTACACTGTGTTTCACAAGTATAAACTATACACCATTGTCACTTAGCTTCACAGCTTCATAGCAAGGGGATGCAAAAGCCAAAGATAGACAAGAAAGAGAACATTTCAAATCCATCCGAATGTACAATAATTGTGATTGTCTTGTTCTGGTTTTTGGCAAGACTGGTAGGTGATACAATATCAGATCCTAAACCAAAATGGGAAATTCAAAGCAAAACCAAAGTGTTTGGTTTCTCAACTTGTTCCGTAAATTTTTGTGCGTGTTAGTTGCTTCTTGCACTACTAAACATAGTATTGTACACATACAATTATAGAGTTCGACATAAGGAAGTTTATAGTGTCTGAAAATAATAGTAGAACCTGTGGATCTTGAAGAGGAAAATTCTGAAGTGAAGTTCCTATGTTTACAGACAGCAAATTGGCACAAGACCCGCATCTAACTGTCACAGGAGTGGACCAACTTGTGCTTGGGACACTCACCTGTAAACAACAGCCATGGCCTTAGATTGGACACAATGTAAATGATTTAATCAAAAGACTCCACCTTTTTATCAGGAGGAAAACTTTAAGCTCTATACTACACTGAATAAGAATCCAGATTTCCTAATTTAACAATTCGTAGGCAGATGATTGGTAACATGATGGTCTGGTTCCATGATCCGGTAACGGATACTCGATATGGAGCTCAAGAAGGAAGAGCAAGTGATGAACATAAATGCAACTTCTAATACGCTGAAGCTTCACTCGTCGAGAGCTCCATCAGAGTCGCTAAGGAATTCCCATTTTGTGTATCCCATTTAGAAATCACATCGAGAAGTGATTTCCGTAAATCTCAAGACAAGATGGCCAAAAACAAAACTTTCTGGGGTCACATTAGAAGAGCAATATCCATCCTTGGGTGCTCATGACTTTTACTCTGACATTGCAATGATGACAAAGCAGAAACTAAAAGTAGCCTTACGCGAGAGAGAGAGAGAGATGAAAACGACATGACTAGAACGATAACCATAAAGAACATGACCAGTAATTAAGCACAGCAATCAAAGATGCCAATGAATAAAGAGAGAACAATAATGTACATATACGATTTACATCTGATCTTTGTGCAGTGCGTGTGGTTGCTTAGGATCTCCATTTCAAAGCCATGGGCTGCTAAGTGATAAAGGGGTCGTTTTATGAAAAAGGAATAGAGATTAAAGAATTTCGATATTGAATCTTGACCCCGTGATTGTCTATCGCGAGAAACTCGCACACTAGTTCTCTCTGGCACACATGAACTCGAAAACTGAGCTTGGATAACCATCTTGATGATCACTTTTGTGGTCAATTCCTCAGATGCAGCAACACATGCACCCGCCTCCGGAAAACAGTGAACAAACTAGAGATCTTACATAAATTACCCAGAAAGACTTGTTCCTTGTTTCTGCGAGCATCACCATATCTACAAGTATGACCATTTTAAGAATACATATCTGTATAAAATCTAGATAACGTCTCATTTTGCACCTGAAGAGCTATAAAAGAATTTCAAATGTTACAGTGGTTCATTGATATAGGTTTGTCGTCAGCGTTGAGTAGAGTAGCATATACATGTAGTACATTTTTTCTTGAAAGCCACATTAAAAAGCTTCCCTTTTCTCTGTAGAATGATTTGATTAGAACCCTAATACCTACCCGTAACCTTATGAAGAAAGAGCAACTGGACTGCATTTTTAACCTTGAAATTGTACTTTCCTTCGTTCTCTTATCCCTTGTCTGCCTCTTCATCATCCAACCATTAAGCTCTTAAATCATAGCCTCAGTTTAAGAAACAACACAAGAGTTGCTGCCCAGAGCAATTTAAACCTTCTATGATTTGAGAAAATTTTCCTTATCTTGATTCTTGTTGCATGTATTTCAAAAATCCCAGATAGAAATTGTCATGAAATATAACATGTGGGATAGATTCCTCATCGATTGAATGAAAATTTACTAAAAAAGGAAATTTAAATGTTACGATAGAAATTCTCCTATAAATCGAATCTTGCTTCTTAGTTCTCACTAGTCTTTTCAACTGAAATCTCCTATACCAGTTTACATGAGCAATTCCACTCTGAAAGGAAATGACTACGAGACAAAAGCCTTAGCCCTTAGATGCTGTTGGTCACAAGAGGAAATGAAAAAAAAAGAAAAGAAGAAAAGAGTATAGAAGAGACTAGAGAGAGAGAGACAATTGAATGCAGTACCGCTAAAATGGAGTCGCAAAAGTTGCAGTGCACATAACAAACGCGTTCAGACGCCAACTCCAGCGACATCTTTTAATGCTTAAACTGAAGATACAAGAGTCAGATCAAGAACAGTTTTTAAACAAAGAGAAAGGTGAAGAATATACAGTCAAAGATCAGGACTTTTATAAAAGAAATGAGCAAAGAGACAAAGAAGAGAGATAAATAGAGAAAAGAAAAACCAACTTGTTATGAGGAAGAGAGAGAGAGAGAAGCAACGTATGCAAATAAGGTGTATAAGATGAGGATGAGACAAGACTGGTCGGGAAAAACAGTTCTGATGGTGGTTTTGATATGTAATGAAGTGTGGTTCCTGGGAAAAAGGTAGGCTATGGATTTATGGCAAGAAAGAGATAGAGAGTGGGGATTGGGACATAGTGGAACTGGGTAGAAGTCATCGCCTCATCGATCTCTCAAGTTTTCAGCTAACCATCATTTCTTTATCAAATGCTTTGGAATGTTTAGGGATGAGTACTGAGCACTGACCAGGATACAACGCGATGCGTCAAAGCTTAATTATTTTAGGGTTAATAATTAATTGCAAAAATAAAATTCCAAATTTTTTTTCTGAAATTCAAAAAGTAATAATAAATTAATTAAACTTTAATTATTTTTAATTTTAGCCTGAACATAAAAAAATTTCAATTCTAATTTAACGTTAATATCTTCGTTAAATTTGTTAACTTGACTTGTCATGTATTTCAGAAACCCTAATTATTAATACACGTCAATCAAAATTAATACAACAAATAAAAATTAAGGGAACGACACTGTTTAATCACATAATTAAAACAACTCAATATTTAAAAATGACCTAAGTCAAATTACTCAACTCTGACAACGTCACGTTTTGATTTCAGCTTTTCCGTTTTTTTCAGTTTGTTCTTTTGATGTCTTCACCCAAAAACGAACTCAAAA
>JANIPN010000218.1:7610896-7623755 GCA_027478595.1 Erythroxylum anguifugum
ACTGGGTCGGATTACTGGACTCTATTAGGGTGTTCTAACTCTGTTTCCTTAAGCTGATTCATATATTTATGTAAATCCTACGTAAATATGTGGATAGTATTTAATGGAACAAGAATAGAACAGGTTAATTGGAATAGAGAATCGGATCCTCAATATTTGACTGTATTAACTTACAAGTAAAGCATTATGCATAATACATGGAAGATGCATCATATAGCTCTCTCACTATATATATATAGTAAAGCATTATGTATAATACATGGAATATACATACATACACCAATATTTTAAAAACTGAATCCATTCGGTTAGTTTAACAGAAAAAATTTTAAATTGACCAATTTTTGAATTTGGTTTTTAATTTTATGATTCGATTTAGTTTAATAATCTTTGTTGTTAAAAATCGATCAATTTATTAATCAATTGATCAGTTTTTATAGACTAAAATAAACTAATTAATTTGTATTTAGTAGTCTTTTTTAATTAAACTTTATTTTTTATGGATAAGGATAATTATCTTCAATTATTTTTTAAATTCTTTAATGTTATTTAATCTCTAACTGATTTTATAATGGTCTAATGCCGATTAAATCCTTTAAACCTTAAACTTCTTGTCTTACTAGTTTAACTTCCGGTTTAATTTTTTAAAACATTCGGTTAAGATAGCACCTTTAAGTATCTTGAATGCTTCTTGACACACATATGACCAACACCACTCTTTCTTTTTCTTCAGCAAATCCATCAATGACACCACTTTCTTTGAGTATCCTAATATAAACTGCCGATAATAGTTTGTCAGCTTAAGAAAACTCCGCAACTCATGTACTTTTGTAGGAACCTGCCATTCAACTATTGCTTTCACTTTCTTATGATCCATCCTCAATTGACTTTCTCACAAAGTGACCTAAGAATTTGATCTCTGCCTATGCAAATTCACATTTCTCTATCTTCACATAAATAATGAATAAATAATTGATATTTCTCTTTGATTTAATATTTAAGAAATTGAATCATTAATTCTTTTATATTAAATATGGCTAAAACAAGCATGCATCTCTCTTTCTATCATTGTTAATGGTGCGTTTGAAAATGTACTATCAAAGTTACAGAGGTTTAATTTCATTATTGAATAGAATCAACATTCTAAATTTCTAGTGCAAATGAATTAGAGTTGGATAGGCTAACACCATTTTGACGAGCTGGAACTCATTAAGGTGTATGCACTCAACTCATGACTAATGCTTTAAAATTGGATCAAAAGTTAAGTCGACAAGATAAAAAAATTAATGTTTAAAAAATTAAACTGGTATTAAACAGTCGTAAAATTCGCTAAAAAATAAATAAAATTAAAAACTTGAAATAAGATCGAAAAAATTGTCGTTACTTATCATTAAATTTAATTAAAGAAAAGATTGTTAAATAAAAATTAATTAATTAATTATAGTTCATAAAAATTTATTAATTTATTAAAATTGGCTGATTAATTAATAAATTGAATGAATTTTAACAACAAGAATTATTGAAATGAATCGAACCGAAAAATTAGACAATTAAATATTTTTACAGTTGAATCCGCTGAACTCATTTACTTTTTAATCATTGCTTATTACTTTAATATGTTATAAATAGTAAATATTTTATTACTAGTAAATTATTAACGAAATTAACGTTTTAAAATAAATTGATAAAATTTTAAAAAGTTGATCATTTAATTAAAAATTAAATATTTTAAGATTAATTATTCCTTCTAGAGTTCTAGTACTGTACCTAAAAAAAGTAAAAAACCTTAAAAGTCTATACAAATTGGTTGGTTGGACCGCCACTTAAACGGAGCTTCGATCATATCCAAGTGTTGACAAAACATACTTTTCCCTTCCCGTTTGAAATCTACTGCCCTTGGCCTTCATCATCAAAAGTCTTGCGTATATGTTCTCGTCAGTTTAAAGCCGAATCTACTGCAAAGATCTACTGATCCCAAATAGCTTCCGCGGTTGACCAAAAATGCCAATACAATACAAGCCGTTTTCTTCAAGTTATGTGTGTGACTTTTAAATCGCTAACTGGTTATTAATTGTTTGTTTGTGTTGTGTCGATATGAGAAAACTGCAAAAGTAAGACAGTAATCCTAAGTCTCCTCCATTGTTTTAGCTTCATAGATGTAACGCCAGATATGATGATTATTCAGTGGTACGTGTGTATTCATTCAAAACCAAGCATTGCCAAGTACAGAACAGTGCGAGATTGTAGTAAATTCACTAGTCTCTCGTTCAAGAAGAACTCATTCATCCATTTTGGATCCTATACACACAACATATACATGATTCTCCTTCCGCCGCTTCCATGGAAACCAAAGTTGACGTAATTTGTTTTTATCAATCTTTTTATGATCATCGTATATTTATCGTTCAGTCAAGTCTGTGAAACGGATGGAAACATCATCTGCATCAATCCTCCTGTCTTTTCGAAGGATTCCTCCAAAACCCAGTCCCATTATAGAATCGGTCCCACATTTCCTGCTCCCAATCAACGGCCACAATTTCCTGATCAGTACGATGATCACCGTCTTTCTCGCTCTCGGCAACCCCTGACCTTGGAATCTCCCCCACCAATTTATCTCTGGGCCGACGACCACTAAACGTTGGCCCCTGGTGCCTCTTCCTTTTCTTTGAACGATGCCGTCTCACGGCTTTTCGACATAGACAAGCGGGCATCTTATAAACAGCCAGAACCACCAAGTTCATTACTGTGAACGGGCAGCAACAACACACCGCCGCACACTCCGCCGCCGTCCCTCCAACCACCTCTCCAAACCCGTTCCGTGACTTCTTCTCCACCGTCACCGTTCCGCCATCCACCTCTCCAAACCCGTTCCGTGACTTCTTCTCCACCGCTTTCACCTTCTTGCCCTCCGCGACTTGGTGTCCCATGTTGAGTTAAAAAAAAAAACTTTGCACGTGAAAGACAGAAAGCTTTTGAGGAATTCAGAGATGTAGTGGTCTGATTCTCGGCGGGTATCACGTATTTGTAGAAAAAGACAAAACTTTTACAACGGGAAATGGGTTGTCTTGATCAGGCGTTTGGGTGCGAAGGGCAGTTGGGGAACGGCGGCTGAGAGAGAGGGAGCGATTAGAAGGAGAAGACAGATCAAAACAGGCTTTTAAGATTCATATGTATCGGTAGATAACAGCAAACGACGTCCAACTTCAAACGACGTCCGGTTCCTGAAAACCGGAGTTCAAGTCTGCTTCTAGATTATACTATAATAAAAATAAAAATTCTTAATTTGTTATGGTGAGAAAATAAAGAAAAAATTATGTGGCGTTTATGTTTATCCGATGTATGTGTACTAAAATGTGTTTGGTATATTTTTGACCAAATGAAAGGAACAGACAGATTTCTAGAGGGAACTGCAGCTGTAAGTGGTTGAAGTTTGGTTTGTGGTTTTGGGCTTATTAGGGAAACATAAGATCTAGATTCCAGGGGTCAGGGAGGATTTTATTTTTCTTTTGTTTTTTTAGTTTTATATCATAGTATCCACCGGCGGATCCAGTGGCTAATCTCCTCGCTGATTTGTAGGCACTTTACAGGGTGGGACAACTAGCCCAAGGATTTAAGGCTACTCCATACCCAAAGTCAAGGATCGAACCCCTAACCTTTGGCTAAGGATGAACGAGCCTCTGCCACTCAACCACACCCCTTGAATTCTTTTATTTTTCTTTTAGTATATAACTCTTCGGACATCTTATATAGAGTGATATATTTAGACCTATAATGAATAAGATTGCGTATTATTAAACTTTTTTAAATTGTACTACGTATTAGTAAAATTTTTATTAAATTACTGTTGATGTTGTCATATTTGGTCCGGAATTTTGGAGCAATAAATTTTATGGATATTATTGTAAAAATTCAATTTTGATATGAACTATTTTGTTCCATTGTTATCACCAATTGTTGTTATTGTTAAATTTAGTATATGATAAACATATATTAAATTAGGGTTAGAGTACCCTGATTCAGTTAGGGTGTTAATCTGGTCTACTTACTTGTATGAATCTTACATAAACGTGTAGATGAAATTTAATAAAATAAGATAAGAACTAGTTAACCGGTACAGAAGATCTGTCCCATTAAATTGGTCTTTACACTAATTTTAGTTTTTCTTGTCAAACAAATGTTTGATAACACAACATCCAAGTACCGGAATTTTATTTATTTTAACAATTATTTTAAATTCTTCCGACGTGTGAGAAACGTTTATGTGGAAGCCATTTACACGTTCATTGGGTGTGCTTCTAGAACTTTGATTAATAAATTCAGAAAAAGAAACTACACACAAACAGTAGCCTTTGATTGAAGAGTGGAAGAAAATTCACAGTGGCCAGTGCCCTAAAATTCAGGCTACATAAAGAAACTGAGATGTCAAGACCTGAGTTGACTTTTGACTAAAATGCCATTCACATTTAATTAAATTAATTTGTGTGACAAAGAGTGGAAATAGTGATGCCATGTCACCGTTGATCTTGACTTAGTGCCACCCATCCTAATCAAATAATTATGTGTTAGGTAACATAAAAATTTATTAATAAATATGTTGAGTTTCATCTGTTTAAATAAAGACCAAATTAATATTTAAAAATCGGATCACAATTTAAACTGACAAAATAAAAATTTAAAAAATTAACAGTATTAGAGAGTTACAAAATTAGCTAAAAATTAAATAATTTTGAAATATAATTAAAAAACAAATTTTACTCAGAAGAAGTTTACATTTAAATAAAAAAAGAAACTATTAAATAAAAATTATTTTATTTATCCTTTAGTTATACAAATCAATTAGTTTAAAAAAATTAACTAATTAGTTAATATATGAAAGACAATTTCACCTTTATTAAATAAACAGCCAAAAGAATAGAGAGGGAGGGAACATTTTTGGGTATCACGGAAATGGGCTCTCACACCTGATTGTTGCTTACTCGCATCATATGGTACAAATTTGTAGGCATCAGCACAGGATTCCCTTTCCAGGATCCCTTCTCAAAACTCTTGGAGATCTAATCAAGAATCAAACAACTAATAATGAATGTTGGCTTACAAAGAAAAAGATGGATATCATCTTTACACCCATTGGATATAACAACTGCATCCCCCTGTCCATTAACTCTCTAACTGCATCAATTCTCTCCAAACATTTGCGAAAAAGAGAATTTTTGCATTCCGTTAATCCTGCTTGCAGGATTCCTTTCAGTCCACTGCTTTTGTGATTCCGATGATCAAGTTAAAGATTAGGTCTCAATAACATCAGCTTGCTAAAGTTTGCACTTGCACCTTGTGTCACAAAAAGTGAAAGGCCATGTTTTTCATGGTCTACCTCCCAATGTAGCCTAGCCAGTGAAGGATTATCGCCAAGATGAGCATGCATATCGCCATGATCATACCGCTTCGACCGAGTAACCAGTTCTTTGCCTTCTTTGCACCTTCAACTCCTCTTTGAATCCTATCAGCCCATCGCATCTGCAATCATTCAAGGTATCAAGTTCGTCCATCAGTAATCATATTTTTTGTTATTCATGATGAGAAGAAAATGTTTGAAAAACTAGGATTACTCCAATGGTCATGCTGAGAAACCTGAAACTCCATAAACTTTTACACACATAACTATGACAACATGAAATATCAATGTTTTCCAAAAACAAATCAAACAACCTGCAGATTTAGTAACATCTAAGCATCACTTAGTAAAGTATCGATGTGCCTATGGGTGGAAAATGTGATACATGATTTAAAACATCAATTCTGTGTCATCACATATCCATTATGTCATAATATAACAGGGATGAGTCAAAAACACTCATTTACCAATCCTTGAAAGGTTTAGAAGTTACTCCCTCCGATTCATAATAAGAGTTGTTTTAGAAGAATTCACACTTATTAAGAAAGTTAATGAAATGTCTAATATACCCTTATTAATTATATGTTAAAGTGCCTTGAAAATATAATCTATGTAATCTGTGTAATTAAGATGCGAGAGAAATTAAAGGTTAATTTTGGAAGTAAAATTATAAACATGCATACAAAGTCAAGAATGACACTTATTTTGAATAATTAAAATATATCTAAAACGACACTTATTATGAATTGGAGGGAGTATCTGATAACCAAATAAGTCCTACAACTCAGATATAAAATGCTTCAAAGAATTATGACTTACTAAAATCCTTTTTTCCTTGACAATATATTTTCAAACATAACAATTAATTACAGAAATAGTTTATTTCTATCTTTATCTTAATAACAAGGGCTATTAATCAGTGTCATTGAGCACTTAACCTTTATTATATGCTATGGGTAGTCATCAGCTATTTTTATCCATTAAATGCAACAACTCTGACCAACTAAACTGAAAGCACAAGTTTATTGATAGTCCAATCAAACTGGAGCTGTCAGGAATCACCAGCCACCTTACAACTCCACTTATATTTTATGCGATTTGAATCTAGTACTGCCAAAAAAAGCTCATAGGTTCATATATTTACCTTTAATGAAAGTTGAGACGCCTAGAAACTCTAGTTAAGATATATAAGCTAATAATTATGATGTCACTCAGAAAATAAACAGAGCAACTTCATTTGGGAACCCATTTTGCATTAAACATTTACAAACAAAATAATGAATGGATAACTCATAGCACATGCCACCATAACATTCAGTTTGGGGCTAGTTTAGGTCTGGTTAAACCCACCTTGGACAAAACTCAAACAAATTTCAACTGGATTTCAAAATTACAGCAAAAACCAACACAAACATTACTCTGAAAATACATAAGCAAAAAATTTTCAACATAATAATTTCTATGACAAGAAAACTAGTTCCATGCTCCAGTGGAATCATTGTTCCCCTCCCTATCTATCACTTTTCATTTTTTCTTCTATTATCACATCACTCCGCAGGCTAGATCCTTATCCTTATGTTTATTGTTGGTTGAACAAATTGAAAACATCATCTTTATCAGATATCCAAACAACTTTTATTTTCAAAGCCCCATATGCATTTATGTCTGTTTTTATAATGTATAGATCAGGTCAAGGACAACAAAAAAAAAAGTAAAATAATATAGGTCAAGAAGGTACCATTTTATCCAAGGCCTCTGGTGATAACGATGCCATAGCTTGTTGAGCTCTAGCAGCATCCTCACGTGAAAGCTTCATTCCAAACTGTTCACTCATGTTGGCCATCATTTCGGGGCTCATGTTCTTCATCATTGATGTGAACATCTGTTAAGTATTCAACTACAGATTAGGAGATACAGAATATAATTAAAGTTGAGCCAGGTAACTAATTCATAGCTCAGATATTCTACACTGAAATTTCTTTAAAGTCAAAAGCTAAAATGTTCCTGGTATGAAGACAAGGATACAGATCACAAATCATTCTACACATCTAAAAATTGCAATTAAATCATTGTGAAATGAAAAATTTTAACTGATCCTTTTCCCTATGCTACACCAGTATTAAACTATAAGGAATACTACTACATTCAACCAGATTACGGTAATCCCATGAACCTACCGTTTCTATATTTAAAATTTCCTCTAAACCATGCAACATTAGATCTTTATCAATTTAGGTTGAGTTACTGGCTCTACTTCTTCCCTTTTTCACTTTTTGCTACTTTACTGTGTTTGTCCCTCCAAACGAATATTTCTGTATATTTTATATAAGACATGGACAAATCAGCTCTCCAAACTATAGAAGAATAGTTGCCACATACAACTAAATTATGCACGCTAAAAACTTTTGATCATTTCCTGCATTTTCATACCCATATTTCCATCCTGACTGCATATCCTCTCTGATCATTCTAAATCAGTAGAAAGATGCAAATTCCACAATTTATATGGATTAATGTTGTAATTATTCACTTGCAGAAGGAAAGGAAACCTTTGTAAACAGGAATTCATTTAAGTATACCTGATGCATAGCTGGATCTTTCATTTGGTTTCTCATCTGTTCTTGCAGTTCAGAAGTTGAACTAGGAATGCTTGACTGAGGAACAGCTCTTGAATTTGAAAAGAAATTACCAGAAGAATTGGTCTCACCAACAATATTATTTTGATTAGCTGTAAAATTATCACGAGTTGATGCAGTGCCTGAACTTGGTCTATCAAACTTTGAAGCTTCTTCTGCATTGAGCACTGGATCTTTCCCTCCAACAGAAGCTGCCATATCACACATTTTCTGAAGCTCTTCTGGTGACATATTACCCATCATCTGGCTGGCTGTTTGTAACATATCTGGGGTTACATTTGGAGGAATTACACCACGTCTGAGACTGTCAAAACTAGAATCGCCTTCTGCCTGAAATGAAGAAGCCATTTGAAGCATATTTTGAAGTTCCTGTGGAGACATCTTGCTTATCATATTTGAAGCAGCTTTAAACATCTCAGGAGATATCTCCCCAGCTCTCCCACCACTTAAAGCATTCAAAGTTTCAGGCTCAGAATTCACAATGAAATTTTGGAATGATCTACAACCATAAGTGAAGAAACAAACAATCATGACAAAGAAAATAATCATATTTATACAATCAACTATCCAACTTTAACTTGCAAAAGAGAGACAAGGTGAAAAGTAGGAGGTCATTGGCGATCGGTCCAGCATGGCTACTTCTGACTCTACCTACCAGATAAATTATTGCATTCCTGATAACAGTATCAAGTTGAATTCACATTTTGCAAATATAACCCCATTATTACTTTTGCAAAACAGTAGGCAGCATTATTTTCAGAAAACGAGAAGAAAAGGTGCAACAAAGAGGTGCCAGAGGTACAACAATGACTAGGAAAATAGAGACAAAAAAAAAAGTGGATCCTTAAGGTTTTTAAGAAATATAGAAGATAACCTTAGCGCTTCAGGGTCATCCCTTAAAGCCTGTATAGACTCTAAGTTGGTTGTTGAAGTCCCCATACAAGGTCCACTTTCTCCTTTAGTTGCATTATCATTTTTCTGTGCTTGTGGCACTGAATACTCTTCAGATGAAATTGTAGAATCCCTGGACGAAATAGCCTCAACTTCTTCAGTTATTTCTTCAATTCTCAATCCTGTCAAACATAAACACAGCAATAGTCAATTATGCATTTGGAGAAGAAACACGAAGTACAAAACAATGAACTAGTATAGCCGCCCCCCATTAAAAAAAAAAAATAAAGACAATTTTTAGAAGCAGAAAAAGGGAAAATAACATACCACTAGGTGCATGATGACCACCTTCTTGAGCCAATCTTTCCTTAGCATCCCTGTTGCAATAATTGACTTCATTAACCAACAAATTAAGTTTAATATAATTTTCAAACAATTTATGCCTTTATTATATGACAGTTGCCCAATGAAGATAGTGATGTATTGTGCAGATAGTAATATGTTGTGCAGAAATTTATTCCTCTTGAGAGTCGGTTGAGAAGGAGATCAGAAGATAACAAAGCTCCTTGGAAGTGTGCCAAGTAGAATTAACGCTCCCAACAAATAGTACTGTGGATATGACAATATGAGACCCATGAAGTGTAAGCTTGGAAGATAAGTACCTCAGCACATCTGCAATTGTTTCATCATCTGGGGAAACCTCATTTGCTTTTGTCAAATCAGAAACAGCATCCTGTCAAATTTAAGAAATTCAATAGGCAAGTAAACCATTGTACAAGCTTAATGATTCTTCTGGAATTTATTTTGGCAAGCACTACCAACAATTCAAAGAAATCTTAGAAAAAACTTACTTCCAATTGTCCGAGTTCCTTATACGCCCGACCCCTACGATAAAGAGCTTTCACATTTTTTGCATCATATTCCAAAGCCTAAATTGTACAATAAAATGTTACTTGATTAGAAATAAGACAGACACAAGAACCCAACATTGAGTATACCAATGAAAGAACAAAAAATAAGAGGATTGACAGAAAAGGCAACAAAAAAACTTTTTCCTAGATAGCTTCTATCCCCCCTTAACAAATATGTATATCCAAGTCATTTTAACAACTTCCATAATGCTGGGTTGTAATACCTCGGTGCCTTCTTTTATGCACTCGTCATACTGCTTGGTTTTCAAGTAGCAGGACATAAGGTTAAGTGAACATGTCAGCATGAGTGACCTGCTGTTGGAGGTTGGAATCCCTTTAAGGTTTTTTTTTGCCTGAGATATTATAACAAAATGGTGAATATTCCATACAAAGAAATGTCAAAGGCATATATGTGTTAAGAAAAACAAATATTTGAAAAAGGGAGGGAAAAAACGCTTACAAGTAGATATTTCTGCAATGCATCATTGAACCTCCCCTGGCTATGAAGGTCATTACCCTGTCGAATTTTAGACTCATGTAATTTATTACAAGAAGCACAGAAGTATCAACAACTTCAGTGGTTACATCTAGCAGAACCGCCCCATCTATATTGTTATTAATTAGTATAGCTAGCAAATAGGAAGGAATACTGTAGCAGCCACGAGCTAGAGAAGAAAAAGAACAAGAATCTGATGCTTAGGGCTATAATTACCTGTTTTTTTAACATCTGAGCTGCATTTATTTCATAGGTAGCCTGTGCATCAGCACGAGCACGCATAGCAGCTATCTCTTCTGGAGATGCCTTGGCCATTTTCTCACCGATCTCAGCCATATGGCTTGGACTAGTGTGTTTCAATTGCTCTGCAGCCTGCTTCAAGTCTTCAGGCCTCAAATTCTTCATGCTTTCTGATGCCATTCTCATCAATTCAGGATTCGACATCATCTGCAGTTACCCACCATGCTCATCAAAGCCCATAACGAGCTAACCAGAATAAACCATAAAAAATAACCGTAACGGCAATCAAACTCATAAACTTGAGTGACCATAGGATTCCAAATTCTTTCTCACTACCAACATATAAAGTGCATCCCGTATGTTATAAATTATTCATTGCCCCTAAAGAAATTCGCTTTCATGATCCAACGCCCAAAAATCAGTCACAAGTTTGGTGTTCGAGGAAAAGCATTAACTGCCTACTCAATTAAGCAAGAACTAGACCTGAATATGCGAAAATTTGAACCAGCCTAAGCCTAAAATAAGAAAAGCAAGACCCTTATCTAAATTTGATAGCAAAATAAATCGTATGCACTTTCTCAACATCTCGTACGGAAGCCAATTGAGAAAAGAAAAGGGGTAAAAATGAAGAAAACTCGTAAGAAAAAAACCAATTGAGAATTTATAAATCAGCAACCTGTTGTTGGATCCTTGAAAAATCGGCAGGAGTCATGCGACTCATCTGCTCCTGGGCGAGCTTGATCAGTTCCGGATCCATCATCTGGTTGAACATGATGTGAGATCAGAAGAGAAGATTGAGTAGGGGAAGTGAAATTGAAAGTAAAAATTTGAGAATCAGCGGAGAGGGAGAGTTGGGTTGGGTTGGGTTCCGATGCGAGAGAAGTGGAATAGAATAAACAAACAAACAAACAAGGAGCCGAATAAAATAAGTGTTTTACTTTTAGCGGGTCCACTCGCCTACCAAAACTGAAAGTCCTTGTTAGTCTCTCGGAGAGGGTTGCAAAAGAGACCCAAGAACGAACTTACTTTCGAGCCGGCCTTTTCGTTGGGACGGACTCTTTTGTTGCCATTGTTAGTGCCCAAATGTAAACATCAAGCAATAAGACCATCCATGGAGACTTCATTATAAACGTTATCCATTTGATCAGTCAAAAGCTTACCACAGAATAAAACATAAACCCTAAAATTTTAACTATTTAAATTAAACTCTAATATTTTTAAAATATTTAAAACAAATCCTAAATAAATAAACATTTTTGAAAGGAAAATCCTATCGTTACATAATTTATTATATTAATCAGAAAATAAATCCCACAGCCATCTAACAGCAGGGCCATTGTTTATACATTTAGGACAATAAGTTTCACTTGTCACGTGATAACGAAACTCATATGTATATATTTTAGATAATAGAGCCTATTTTTATTTAAAAATAAAATATAATATCACATCAATATTAATTTGGTGTTTAATTGACAAAAAGTTAACCCTGCTAAATTTTTTATTTACTTAGGATTTATTTTGAATGTTTTAAAAATATCAGGGTTCAATTTAAACTTTTCAAAACATTGAGAATTGTTATGTATTACCAACCTTTACGTATTTATTTCTTGTACTCTAAATCTCTGTTATCATGTCACATATACATGTGAGTTTACTGGAAACAACATCTCTACAATATAGGGGTAAGGCTGCGTAATATCAAGCTCTTCTTAGATCCTGCTTCAGTACGGGATTTCGAATGATATGTTATAAAAGTTAAGATTTAAAATACACTTTTAGCTATTTTTCAAAATAAGAACTTTGATGCCTCTTATTAATTAACTGAACTATACAATACAAAGGAAGGATGCTCAGGAAGAATGATTCCTAAGTATATCGTATAACTGGGAAACAATACACTCAACGAAGAGGAAATACAAAATATGAAGTCCCACTTGAGACTTTTGGGTTAGGACGACAAAATGTACAGCTAGCCTATTCTGTACTGTGTTGACTAGTTTGAATTTACAGAGAATCTGTTTTTTCATGTGATTAATGCTAATGGACTAGACCAATGAAGTACTATGTTGTTGTCTTGGACAATCAGCATCACTTAGTTATGTAATGATGTCTTCCACACTTATCTTTACGATAATCTTACTAAAGCCTTCGCCCCAAGCTATCCTCCATCCATCAGGTAAGCCTTAAAACATACTAGTCTCTAATTGTTCATTCCTACGCTAATAGTCAGGTCAAGGAGGTTGTAGGCTACCACTTTTAACCTTTTACATCCCTTATTCGCTGTTCAGTT
>JANIPN010000218.1:7644021-7655708 GCA_027478595.1 Erythroxylum anguifugum
GAACTAGATGAAGTGTTATGGGCCTACCGAACTACCCCAAATGGAGCCACAGGAGAAACGCCGTTCCGAATGACCTTCAGGGCAGAGGCTTTAGTCCCAGTAGAAGTGGCACTGCCCAATCAAAGGCTATTGAATTACGAAGAAGCGCGGAATGATGAGTCTCGCAGAGTAGAGTTAGTACTCCTTAGTGAAGACTGAGAGAGAGAAGCCGCTCGGTTAGAAGCCATCAGACAAAAAGCAACAAGGTTCTACAACCAAAGGGTGAGGCCGAGCGACATAAAGGTTAGTGGTTATGTTTTAAGAAAGGCCAAAGAGGCCGGGAAACATCCTGGAAAGCTCGGGCAGGCGTGGGAAGGACCCTATTAAGTGGTCAAGCAAACCGGACATGGATCTTATATCTTGCGCGACATGAATGGAAAAATTCTGCCGAGGCCCTGGAGCTCTCAAAACCTGAAGACATTTTATCAATAGATAAGCTTGCTTTATTTTTCCTATCTCGCTTTTTACTGATGTTTATGCATTTGTTGTGGGAACCTTTTTCCTGGCATTGACAGTCAGGTTTTTTAATGGCCCACACTTTCATCATCATCAATAAAGAATTTCAGATTCCTTGGCAGAAACAGTTTAGTTAAAATCGGATTAAGGGCAAAGTAATCTACCGATCGACAACGCCATTATTCGACAAGGTTGCCAACACAAGATGTTAGAATCGTTCGACAAAAGACCAATCGTTCGACAAATGACCAATCGTTCAACAAACGACTAATCATTCGACAAACGACCAATCGTTCGACAAACGACCAAACGTTCGACAAACAACTAATCGGTCGACAATCGACTAATCATTCGACAATCGATCAATCGTGCGACAATCAACCAATCGGTCGATAATCGACTAATCATTCGACAATCGATCAATCGTGCGACAATCGACCAATCGGTTGACAATCGACTTATCGTTCGACATCGGCCAATCGTTTGACACTGATCGACAAGGTTGCCAACACAAGATGTTGAAACCACGCGATGCCAAGATAAGATCTTGGATCGCTCGACATTAACGTTGTTCGACCTGGATGCCAAGACAAGTTCCTCATAAATAGGGGATACTGAGAAGATCAGTTCCGATTGATCAGCTCTCATTGGACTGAACGATCGACCGACTTGCATCGGACGTGCTAGTTCGCTACGTATCCGAGGGGGTAACCTATCATACAAAGCCAGCGGTAGTTTGACGATGAAATTGAAAAGACAAACGAAGAATAAAAACAAGATTCTTTTTATTTCCAATAAGTTCGCCCTGGTCACAAGCTCGACCAAATGAGCACTTAGAAAAGAAACATCTTTCCTACCCGGTCTACTACAAATATTATCTTTCCTACCCGGTCTACTACAAATATTATCTTTCCTAACCAGTCTACTACAAGTATCATCAATGAGCTTCTCCATTCCAAAGTCGAACAATCTGCCCATTGTATATTTGTGCTGACAAGTCCTGTGACAGCCAAATTCTTTATAACCCCACAACTTTCACCATCACAAGACCTCGTCAGGAACTACCTCTCGCTCTACTTCGATCGTCAGGAACTACCTCTCGCTCTATCTCGACTATTCCCCTTTTTCCTTATGGAAAAAGGCGAAGCCCGAGTAAAAGCAACTTTCGGCAAGGCAATTTTGGACGAAAAGAGGGAAAAAGGACACGTCTGGTTGAGGGTTGAAACCCGGAGTAGGGACAACAGTGAAATACGCATTCTGACAACAAGGGTTGAAGAGACGAAAAAACAAAGACAGAGGCTAAGAAAAGCCATACAGAATGAGGAAAAACTATTTCGTCCTGAAATTTATAGTAGCAGAGCGGCAAACGAAGGGACACACGTAACTGCGCGCGATAAATGCACGGCGGTCCAAGCGATGCGACGTTCCAAATTTCAATGGTGCCTAGGAGAGGCAAACCGTCAATAATAATTGCATCAAGCGTTTTGGATTTCAGCACCCTCAATCAGCCCCAACGCATGACGGCTGTGCGGCAGTTGAGAGGACGCACCGTTTCAGATTTTGGACGGCGCCTAGAAGACGCGAATCGTCCAGTAATAATTAAACCTAGACTATGCCCGGATGGTGATGACCAACTGATCGCCCTGTCACGACAGAAGCCAATCGATCGCCCCTCCTTAACACGACTTAATCGATCGACCAGCTGTCGCCCTAGCGATGGCCCGCCAGCCCGATCAGTTCCTTGTTATAGCAAGAATTACTGCATAAAGGGTGTTGATCTCCGATCGACCGGCCTCGCCACAAGTCGTCACAAAGATAGGCCGCACAATTTTTTATACTCCTTCGACCCTTCTCTTCGGTCAGGCTCAAGGAGTAGGGGGCTTATGGTTGGGTCGACTGGACCGGCTTTACCAGGCCCAGCTCCAAGCCCGGATATCGACGGTCCAACGACCATGGTTCGTTCGGCCCGTCGGGTGTTAGACTCCCATGCAAATACAACGACTCACGTAAAGACCTAAACCTAGCGGCAACCCCAGGTATATAAGGTACTATTCTACCATGATTCAGGTATGAGACCGAAACCCTAGCTGTTCTTTCACATTCTCA
Organism: Erythroxylum anguifugum; assembly: GCA_027478595.1. Classification (NCBI taxonomy): domain Eukaryota; kingdom Viridiplantae; phylum Streptophyta; class Magnoliopsida; order Malpighiales; family Erythroxylaceae; genus Erythroxylum; species Erythroxylum anguifugum. Next base: position 7,646,623 of record JANIPN010000218.1, read on the forward strand.
GCTACCAAAACCTCTAAAAAATACTTACTTGAGCGTCGGAGGGGCTTCCCGGGAGTCAACTCCCGACCCGCCGTTATTTGTTTTGCAGGTATCTCACAGCCAAAATCGCGCAGACCATGGATCAAAACAACGACGTTCAACCTCAGCAGAATCTGACTGAACCAGAACCTATTCCACTTTCGCTTTTAAGTCCCAATATATAATTAAAAGGAATAAAATAATTTTAAAATTGAAAAGTTTTTGAAATAGAAAAGTAATGTATCTTTCAGTTTGAAATCAACAAGCTCAAGTTTTATAATAGTGTTTCTAATTCTAAAATTGACTTAGGAAGAGTTAATAATACCATATGTCATAAATATTCAAAAAAAGATTTATCAAAACATTTAACTTTTGATATACCAAACTTTAATCATCAAGGAGTAGATTATAATAAAAATATTTAATAATATATCAATAAAACACATAAAATAATGAACACTATTCTCGTCCTTCCTCCTCAACACTCTCTTCAAAAAGTGAAAAAAATAATTTGAGCTTTATAAACCATATTTATATGAATATTTCTATTATTTTGATAATAAGGATAAAATATTATGGTTTCAAAAAAGTTCTTACAATAAAGAAAAGAAATCTAGGAACAGTACTATAAGGTTGTACAAAATTATATAATACATATTATTTTCTTTGGTTAGTGTTTGAAATTTATACCTAAGAATTTATAACAAAGAAAACAAATCCAAGAAAGTTACTACAAGTTTGTACAAAATTGTAGAATACATATAATTTTCTTTGATTGGTTTAAAATTTATACCCAAGAAAATAAAATTGAATGTCCTTTAAGAATATTTATAGTAATAATAAAATAAAAACATGGAAAACTTTAATAGGAGAAAGAATACAATCAAACAAATCCTCCTTCATATGAAATTAAAATTCCTTACAAGCAAAATAATGTTGTAGTCTCCCTTTCCCCTTAAGATTAGAAAATGAAAGTGAAAACATAAATTCAAAAAATAAAAATATTATGTGCCAAAATAGTTACTCGAAAGGTTGCCCACAAACGATAGGAAATTAACTCTCAATAATAGAAAAAAACTTCAGAAAATACTATTATTATCGATGTTTTTAAAACCAAACTAATTCAATCGGTTTAATTATAAAAACATTGAACAAGACAATTTTTTGGTTTGATTTTTAATTTTTGGGTTTAATTTAGTTTAATAGTTTTTGTTGTAAAAATGATAAATTTATTAATTAATTAATCAGTTTTTATAAACCAAAATAAACTAATTAATTTCCATTCAATAGTCTCCTTTTTTTAATTAAACTTTAAAATTATTAATTAGAAAGGATAATATTTTTAATTATTTTTTAAAATCTTTAATTTTATTCAATCTTTAATCATTTGACTATTTTAAATTCTATAGTTTTTAAAACATTGATTATTATTACAAAGAAATATTCCACCATTAAATCTCCTAAGTTTAACCCTCATTAAGTGTCTAGTGATAACTCCAACCAAATTATAAAAAAAGGATTGTGAAGGTTTTCTCGTAGCCATTCAAAATAAATTAAAAAGGATAAATGAAAAAAATTTATCTAATACTCTAAATTCTTCCCCATCTCAAACCATAAATACGTTAGATAAAAGGAGAAAATACAACTAGAAGTCAAGCTATAATAAAGACTAGTAACTCCTAATAAACAAATTCGCAAATCTAATATGTTCAAACAAGATAATAATGCAAAATCTGATAGTTTTCAACCTTCTTCTCCAATAATAGATAAAATTTATAGAAGTCCATAGCAAAACCTTATTCTAGTAAGCCTATTGCTCCCAACATTAGTATTGATAATAATCCCAGTTTCTTATGACAAATAAAGTATGATGCTACCTTAGTTTATGGATGAAATATAAATGATTTGTCTAATTATACTTTATTAAATATGTTACAACAAATAAAATTGGTTACAAATATTTATACAAAAAAGAAAACTAATAAATTCTCAGTTCACCCTTCGTTGTTTTAACCGACAAATAATTATGATTAAGCAGGAGTTAAGAATCCTAATGAAGATAGTGAAACAATATAAAGTTTTCTCCATAAAATACATTCTAAACTAGAAGAATAAAACTCATTTTAAACTAAACAATAATGAAAATTTACTAGAAGATTTACTGTTTATCACAAACAAAATAACTTCCCAAAATACTTGATCAAAATTAATCTTAAGATAGATAAAGATTTTATAATTGATATAACAACCTTATTTGACATATGATCATATTTAAATTATATAAAACAAGGAGTAATTGTCATAAAACTATAACTAAAAAGATTAAAATCCTTTAATAATTTCAAATTAAAAGGTAATTCTAAAACTAACGCTTACACATATGTGAAAGAATTTAATGTAAAAGTCTCCTTATGTAGTAAACAAAAATAATATATCAACAAAGATAAATAACAAAAGTTATGTTTTCCTTCTATAGAAAAATAAAAAAACTAGGAATATGAACTTAGTCAAAGTATGCTTTATATATGAAAATCAACTAAATGCTATAATACATGCAAAACAAAAACAATTAATTTATTTTAAGAACAAAAATAGAAAAGAAACTATAAAATGAAAATAGAAAACAAAAACTCAAAACCTTACAAAAGAAAATTGAAATTGAAATTTATATTGAAAATAACTTATTGTTGATCTCCCCAATAAGCATTTTTAATAAAAAAATATTAGAATTAGGCTAATACAAATGAATACAACATTAGAAAATAATTGCAAATAAGAAATAAATGATTTATTGAAGAAAAAGATAGCATTTCTCATTCTAGATCTCCTTGGAGCTATATTGCCTTTTGTGTTGGCAAGAATTATGAACAAGAAAGAGGAGTTCCTAGATTAGTTATAAATTATAAACCCCTTTAATAAACCATCACAATAGATAATAAAACATGTTTACTTTAATGATTACATAATGCTCATATTTTTTCTTAAAATTTTATATGAAGTTAGGATTTGGGCAAATCTAAATAGATCAAAAAGATAGTTATAAAATATCTTTGATTATTCCTTTTGGACAATTTCAACATTATGCCCTTCCGGCTGAGAAAATCTCCATTTGATTTCCAAAGGATTATAAATGTTATTTTCTGACCACATTATGAATTTGTATAGTATACATAGATGATGTCTTAATATTTTATTCTTCAAGAAACTAACATTTTAAACATATTAAAACTTTTATTTATGTTATTAAGAAGAATGGAGAAAACAAAATAAAGATTTCTAGGAAGCTTAAATTATTTTATAAATTTTTATCCCAACTTTAACAAATCACTTAAACCCTTACGTAATATATTAGATAAGAAACCTACTCGTTGAACATGATAACAAAATAAAATTATCATGATAACAAAATAAACATATTAAATCTAATGCATATAAAATTATAGAAACAAATGCATCTAAGTAGGGATAGTAAAATAAGTTGTTAATAATAAATAATAAATTATACAATATACGTCTTGGCATTATAATCCTACAAAATTCAATTACATATTAAGAAAGAAATTGTTTCCATTGATTTATATATCATCAAATTCCAATGTGATTTATCAAATAAAAAATTCTTCGAATTGATTATAAATAAGCAAACAAAATTACGTAAGGATGTTAAATATATTGTATCAAAACAAATTTTTATCAGATGACAAGTTATTTTCAGCATTTCTAATTTTAGTATTAAACTTGTTAAAGGTGAACCAAATTGCACTCCTAATTGCTTAACTTAAAAATTTTACAAAATCACTTTAATATTGTCTTATATTATTGCTTTAATTATATTCTTATATATTTTAATGCCTTCATTCATATTATAATCTTACATTTATATTTTATCCTTCATAGATCAAATGGTGGAACGTTTGGCAGGACATATGTACTACTGCTTCTTGGATAGACTTTATGGCTATCTTCAAATCCTAATTGCTCCGAAAGAATAAGAAAAAACAATAGTCACATGTCCTTATAATATGTTTTCCTACAGAAAGATTTCGTACGGGTTATGTAATGCCCCTGCTACATTTTAGAGGTGTATGATGGCCATCTTCGATGATCTAATTGAGGACATAATGGAAGCATTTATGAATAATTTTTTAACCTTTCAATATTCATTTGATCGATGCCTTTATAATCTAGAAAAAGTACTTAAAAGATGTGTGAAGACAGATCTGGTGTTAAATTGGAAAAAATGACACTTTATAGTGCAAGAAGGTATAGTCCTAGGCCTGAAGCACATCTCTATAATGCAGAGGAAGTGAGAGAAATTGAGACTCTTTGGTTTGTAGACATTGTAAATTATTATGTAGCTAGGATCTTAAAGAAAGGTCTGTCTTATCCGCAAAAGAAGAAATTCTTTACTAATTTATGAGATTATTTCTGGGAAGACCCATATTTGTTTTGTATTTGTGTAGACCAAATAGTGAGGAGATGTGTACCTCCCTTAGAGGGGTGGAAGATTTTACAACACTGTCACATAGGACCTACGGAGAGGTCACCATAGTGAAAATATGACAACCCAGAAGATATTAAAGTCAGGTTTTTATTAGCCTTCAATTTTCAAGGATGCCTAGAGATATGTAGCTTCATGTGACAAATTCCAGAGATTGAGTAATGTGTCTCATCAGGATGAATTGCCCTAAAATTTCATTCTTGTTTGTGAAATATTTCATAGTTGGCATATTGATTTCATGGTTGCATTGCCAAATTTGTTTGGTAATAAATATATCTTAGTAGCAGTTGATTATGTCTCTAAAAAGGTGGAATCACAAGCTTAACAAACGAATAATGCTAAGGTTGTCATGAAATTCCTAAAAGGTTTATTTTCCTGTTTTGGCACACCTAGGGTGTCTATCAATGATAGGGCTACATATTTTTGTAATGCGTAGTTTGAAAACATTCTTAAAAGGTATGGAATTAATAATAGAATTAACACCCCATATCACCTTCAAACTAGTGGACAAGTCGAGGTATCCAATAGGGATTTAAAACTAATTTTGGAGAAGACTATAAAGAGTCAGAGGAAGGACTGGATTAAATTAGACCATGCTCTATAGGCTTATAGGATAACGTATAAGGCACCTATTGGCACTACACCCTATAGGTTGGTATATGGAAAAGCATGTCATCTTCCGGTTGTGTTAGAACAAAAAGCATATTAGGCTATTAAACTTATGAGCTTTGATCTTCAAAGTACATGTTAAAAAAGGAACTTCTAAATTAATGAACTAGATAAATGGCGGGATATAGCTTATGAAAATTCTAAGATCTATAATGAAAGAGCCAAAAGTTATCATGATTGAATGATTAAGCAATCTATAGAATGCAATAAGGGAGATCAAGCTCTCTTGTATAACTCTCGTCTAGGATTAGTTCCTCGTAAGCTTAAATCAAGATGGACAAGACCATTTGTTGTAAAGAATGTATTCCTGTACGACATAGTTAAGGTGAGTCATCCATATAGGGGTCCTTTCAAGGTTAATGGCCATCGAGTAAAGATATATCTTGGGGGTGAGCTTGATTTTAATAATGAAAACATCAATTTAACCAAGCCACCTTGAATATAAAAGATACGTTGAGCTAAAGATGTTAACTAAGCGCTCCTTAAGAGGCAGTCCAAGATTCAAGATTTTCTTTTATTATATTACTTTCTTATTTTTATTTCTTTTTTATTGTTTGATTTTTTTCTATTGTGTTTTTATATTTTGTTTATGCTTTTCTAATTTTCTTTTCATTAATTATTTGTCCTGTCTAATGTTATAGTTAATGATTCTTTTATTGTTATTTTCTTTAGTGTTATTTTTATTTCTTTGGTTTCTTTTTATCTTTTCTTTTTCTTGTATTTTGCAAGGATATTGTTAACATTAGATTGATCTAACATCAAGAAATCGTCATAATCAGGAAAGTAGCAAACAACCCTCTCACTTTCAAATATATTTGTATTATGTACATTAAGGACAATGAGCGTGGGGATAGGTTTATTGAATCTTAAACTAATTGTATTATGTACATTAAGGACAATGAGCATGGGGATAGGTTTATTGAATCTTAAACTAATTTCTTCAAGTTATTATAATCCTGATTATAAATTTTTTAACTGATATCTTGAATTGATTGATTTTTTTTCCATAAATACTATATGTTCTTGTTGAATATTAATTTGAATTCGTGTATAAAAGGATGACGGTTGGAACAAAATTAGTTTTCTAAGTCATATTTTTTATAATCATTGAAATTTTCTAGTTAAAATGAAATCACATATTATCTACACACATATATACCCATTCTTTTTCTTGAGCTTTTAAGTCTAAGGGCAAATTTTCAAAATTTTTAAAGCTTTTGTTATTCTTTCATGCATATGTTATCATATATAGTAGGGAAACTCTAGAACTTGCTTTTATTATGCATATTGAGACCATATTTGTTAAATTAAAAGCATTGATATGATGACGACAGTTAGATTCACCATATAGCACCCCACTCTCATAGGCCATATTCCTAAACAAACCATCAGTATTCGAGAACATACTCTACGAGGTGGCATGCTAGGCCAATAAGTTGATCATAATCAATTCAAAATTTTAGATATATCACACGCAGATCCAGAAAATCGATAATTGAACTTTCAGCCCATTTTACTCATAACAATCTTAGTTAAAAAATGTCATAAACCATAAACACATCATCATAAATTCCAATGATCATCTGGGTTCAATACAAATACAAAATGTGTTTCATCAAACCGTTATTACAAGCAAAATTCATTTACACAATAGATAATGCTTAGGAATACAATATTTAACACTAAAAATAACAGAAAACATATACAAACGCCAACTGAACTCGACCTCTAACTCTTATCTAAATGCAGTTGTTAGATTCCAGTTAGTCTAGCTGGGTATCCCATGAACCTGAAAGACAACGTTGCAAATTTTGGATGAGTTTTGCAAACTCAGTGAGTGGACCATCCTTGATGGCTCACTCATATCATAAAACACAAATAGTTCAAAGTTCAAATTCAATTTGCAGATAAATATCAACACATATAGCACATCACTTCATTAATTCATCATGTGGCATCAAATACACTTTATTCACTTATTCATATTCGGAGCAATTCAAACAGTGCAATTCAGTCATTTAAACATTCATATCAATTGTATATGCAGTGCTCATGAGACTCATTTTCGATTATTACGTTGTTGTAACCGAGTGATTGTAATTGTCCTGTATCCATTGTAGATACCGGGCTCATTAATAACTGTCCCATATCTGTTGGGGATACTGGGCTCATTATACATAGTGAGCCTTTAGCTCTTAATCACATTCTGAGCTTTAAGCTCTTTATTGGTGGCTACTCCGGTCACACTTGTCATTATCTATTCATGTATTTATGTAATGAAATGCATCAAATCACATAAGATCAATCAGTTACTTTATTTCACTTTACACATTCACTTTCACATGTCATCAGACCTAAGTCCGACATTTAACAGTTATGTTGAGAATCACTTACTCCTTCCTCATTCATATTTAATAAAGCACTTCCAATATGTTCACATTTATAAAACTTCTTGGACTATTAATGTCTAAAATTAACACATTCATGTTTACATCAAGAATAATTCAGTACAGATGCTTAAACAAAACAATTAATTAAGAGGAGACCATCTAGGTCAACTCACAGTATGCTTCAGATTAGCATTTGCTTCCAAGATCCGGAAATGTCTGGATGCTAACATTCTATCCTGTGTATCCACATCATGCAATACACACATTTCACACACATTATTAATTGTATAATCACATAAACATTTAATCGTACACATATGTATATGTGTTATATATAACGCATGCTCAATTTGACTATTCCAAGTAAGTTACCTTTATTAACATCTCGTGATCATTCATACTTGAAAACTCTCATTCATTCTTATTTGATACACATTACTCATCTCTTTATAATCATATTAGCATTTCTAAGAACACTTTTACATCATTAACAACTCATAACATCCAAATTGAGATACATTCATATTAAGTCAATCCATTCTTCAATTCTAATGTTAATAGACATCCTAAACTCATCAATCACTTTATCACTTATTAAAGCAACCATCTAGGTTCATTTCAAAAGTCAATTAAATCCAAAAAAATCAAGGTAGGGTAAGAAGATAGCACTGCATGATCGTACTTGTGCATGATCGTGCAAATACCCAATAATCCTTCTCTGTCACAATTGTGCAACTTCTTCTCTGTCACGATCATACATTTGACAATGAAAATGAGGTATTTTGGCAATACATTCTTCTAAACAAATGTTCCTTTTTGTCTTAAGTTTCTAATGACATCAATTTCATGCAGTTTGGTTCAGTAATTTGAAAGTTATACTCAAAATAATACAAAATGCTCCCAAACTGTGACAGTACACAATACTCAACTTCAAGCCAAAATTTGAAAAACTTAGAGATAGAAATGAAATTCAAATCCTTCATGAACAATATATCCATCTGTCTCTAGTTTAATCTAAACTTAAAATCATCCCATTTGGATGTCTACAGATCAAGATATGGCTAAAATATAGATGTATGTCCAGTGGAAATGTTACAGCTAACATATTCCAGTCATTCTCTTTCAATTTTCCAAATTTTTAACTCCTACATTTTACATCGAACACATCTTGTACATAGATCATCTCTTCTACTTCATTTCCTTTTCATTCTTAGCTCCATTTTGGCTCAATATCACTCATAAACAAATCATAAACTATGGTTGATCATAAACACAAAAACATGTTAGTATAAGGCGACTTGTATGTGATACAAGGCGACTTATTCTGTCACGATACCTATAAGGCGCCTTGTTTGGTGACACAAGTCGACTTATGTAAGGTATTGTGAGATTGTTAGAGTAGTGCCCTAAAGGCAATCCCTTGTACAAAGATGTGTACAATCTTTATGTATTAATAAAGAAAGGCAAGTTTCATTTATTTGATGTTCATTTTATTATGAATTGATTGG
>JANIPN010000218.1:7662244-7672813 GCA_027478595.1 Erythroxylum anguifugum
CAAGAAGAAGGAGAGGATAGCGCAACGAGGATTTAAAGCTGTAGCGAAGGAGTCGGTAATTCCTTTCATCTTGTTCACGATTTTATTATCCTTATACCATATCATGTATGGATTAGCATGTTGATTTGGATATATTGCTTCCGCTGCAAAATAATTTCTTAAAAAGTTTTGAAATCTACCGTTTCTCCAAATAAGGCATGTTTTCTTTTTCCGATCCAACACCAGTTTCGTTTTCACAAGCCATTGAAAGTGAAAATTCTAATAAATGGTTAGACGCCATGAAAGAAGAGTTAAAATTTATGGATGACAATCAAGTTTGGGATCTTGTTAAATTACCAGAAGGTTATAAAAGAGTTAGATGTAAATGGGTCTTTAAGACTAAATGTGACTCTAATGGTAATACTAAGAGATATAAAGCTAGACTTGTTGCCAAAGGTTATACTTAAAAAGATGGTGTTGATTATAATGAGAAATGTTCTCGTGTTTCAAAAAAGGATTCATTTAGAATTGTTATGGTAATAGTAGCTCATGATGATTTAGAGCTCCATCAGATTAATGTTAAAACTGCTTTTTTGAATGAGAATTTAGAGGAAGATATCTATATGGATCAACCTGAGGGTTTTCTAGTTGAAGGAAAACAAAACGTTGTGTTTAAACTTAAGAAATCAATATATGGACTTAAGCAAGCCTCCCAACAATGGTATCTCAAATTTAATGATATTATTACTTCTTTTGGTTTTAAAGAAAACACTGTTGATCAGTGTATGTATCTGAAGATCAGTGGAATCAAATTCATATTTCTAGTCCTATATGTTGATGATATCTTACTTGCTACTAATGATACGATTATTACATGAGACTAAGACTTTTCTCTCTAAAAATTTTGAAATGAAAGATATGGGCGAGACATCTTATGTGATAGGAATTGAAATATTCTGTAATTGATCACAAGGAATGTTAGGGTTGTCTCAGAAAGCATATATCAAAAAGATTTTAAAGAGATTCAATATGGACAAATGCTTCACAAGTGTTGTTCCATCTAAAAAGGAGACAAATTTAGTCTTAAGCAATGCCCAAAGAATGAATTGGAATGCATAGAAATGGAAAGAATTCCTTATGCATCTATTGTTAGGAGTTTAATGTATGCTCAAACCTGTACTAGGCCAGACATCAGTTTTGCTGTTGGAATGCTAGGCAGATACCAGAGTAATCCTGGATTGGAACATTGGAAAGCTGCAAAGAAAGTTTTAAGATACTTACAAGGAATAAAAGATCATATGCTCACTTATAGAAGATCCGATCATCTTGAACTGATTAGATATTAAGATTCAGACTATGCTAGATGTATTGACACGAGAAAATCAACATTTGGCTATCTGTTTCTTCTAGTTAGAGGAGCAATCTCGTGGAAGAGTGCAAAGTAGTCTGTCATTGTTGCATTCACTATGGAAGCTGAGTTTATGGCATGCTTTGAAGCCATGGTTCATGGTTTATGGCTGCAAAACTTTATATTAGGACTTGAAATTGTCAACAGTATTGCAAGGCCACTGAAAATTTATTGTGATAATTTTGCAACAACCTTCTTTTCAAAAAACGACAAGTATTCAAAGGGTGATAAACATATGAAAATCAAATACTTTGCCGTTAAAGAAGAAGTTCAGAAACAAAGAGTGTCAATCGAACATATCAGTACTGATTTTATGATAACAGATCCATTAACAAAAGGATTACCACCGAAGACATTTAATGAACATGCGAAAGAATGGGCATCATTCGGTACCATGATTGAACAACATGTTATTATATATATATATATATATATATATATTCTGATTTTGTATCCAGGTATTTATTTTTAGTATATTTACATGAATGGTAATATTAATGTTAACATGATTTGTCTTTTATAAAAACATTATTGTTGAATCATTAAGATATATTTCATAATAGATCATATTAAGTTATGAACTAGTTTTTGTGATGCATAGAAGGAAGTATGTCACATTAAAAGATGTACAACCATTATGATCTTTTCTAGTTTTTTGCTTAATTATGATTGTTGTGCCTAAAAAGAAGGGGGATTTAAGTTTTATTATATGCATATGATATTATATTGTTAAACCATGATTAAGTTACATGGGCCAAGTGGGAGATTGTTAGATAATTTCATTATGTGGCCCATATATTTTGGTTTAATAATTTAAGTATATTAAATCTCATTAGTTATTTGAATAAGAGATATTAGGTTTAATTAAAATAAATAATGTGATGTATTTACGTTGATGGAACGTAAAAATAAAGATAATGAAAAGAGGTGTCGTTTGAATTTTAAACTCATAACTACTTCCTCTCTATCTTTACCTATTAAGTTTTTCATATATCTTTCCATCAGACAATATATGTAAAATAACGAAACAAAGGCTAGGAGAGAGAAAACAAAATCTGATAATATCTTGTTGAAGATCGAAAATACGATGGATCAAGGTACGCTTATTTTATTGTGAAAAATTATTAGATTCTAAGATCCTACTATTTATGTGTTTAAATTTACATGATCAAGTTTTCATGTAAGAAAGATTACAGAAGCTCCTTGATGTTTTGTATTAACTTGTTGTGTCCACTAGGATTTTCTCCATGTAGCACCTTGTTAATGGCTACCTCACAATTAGTTTCCAATACCACATTTCTTGTTTCTTACCACCATGCAAACCACAATCCATGAAACAATCCTAGAAGTTCAGTTTTAAGGATGGAATCCCTACCCATATTAATAGCAAAACCCTTGATCCAGACTCTACTGTGGTCCCTCATCAGCCCCCCAACTATAGAAGCTCCATTAATTAGATTTAACAGCTCCATCTACATTCAATTTTAGCCAACCACGCAGAGGGCGCTGCCATGTCCTCTCCCTATTTTGTTGTAGACAGATCTGGTTAAAAAAACTTTGCTCATGAGCTATGTTAATCTCATGAACTCTATTTCAAATATCGTTGACTTGCACTAATAGGATCTGGTCTTGGATTTGAAATGTATGCATGTTTCTCTAGTTCCATATTTTCCAAACTGTAATTCCAAAACAAATTTCCCATCCCCCACTCTCACAAATACCCCATTTATTGATCAGATTGTCCTTAGCCAATCCTTGAAAGGCAATGAGAAAAAATCAGTCCAAAATGGCACCAGCACTAATTGATTCCAAATCAAATTTGCCTAGTGACAATCCCGTAGAACATGGTCAACGCCTCTATATCCTCCTCACACTTTGTGCATCGAGTATCTTGAATTACAATCCTTCGAGCTAGCTCCCATCATGTAGGGAGTCGATCCTTGGCTGCTAACCACAGAAATAATTTAATGCTTTCAGGACCCTTCCACTTCCAGATGTTCATCCACTCATTTATCCGTATATGCGCTTCATCCTCCATTAATGTTTCATAGGTTGATTTAACTGAAAAAATGCCACTAAATAAGTGTTTCCAATAAAATTTTTCTGCTCCTTCCCCTAATAGTGGACTCGACCCTGAAGTGAGGTTCATAAGAATGCCAATCGAAAGACTCGAAGAAAACAAGCTCCAATTCTAGCTTCCGTCCAAATGAATAAACCCATAGATTCGGTCAAATTATCTTCTAGAATAGCACCCGTCGCATAAATCACTAGCGGATGCTCATTTATCGACCATCTATCTAACCAGAAGTGGGTCAGATTGCTATTTCCCAAAGTCCAGTCCAAGCCATCATATAGGTTCTTCCACACATCGTGGAGTGCTTTCTAAAAAGGGGATCCTTTTTTCTTAATCCTCGTTGGCACGTTGTCCTGAACTCCATCTTTTTCTTGTAATGCCTTAACCCGCAATTTATTAGTATAATAAATCAATTGTCAACTAGCTTTCATAATAAAAGCTTCATTCATCACTCGGAGTTTCCAAATGCCCAATCCTTCGTTTTCTCTTCTTTGACATATATTATTCTCCCATGCCACTAAACTTATCTTGCGATTAATTGTACATGAACCCCAGATAAACTGTCTAACTTGTTGCTCTATCTTATCACATATGTAGTGCGACAATTTCGTTGTTTGCATGGCAAAAAAAGGAAGGCTTTGTAGCATCGTCTTGGCTAATGTGACGTAGTCTGTCAACGATAGACTGGTTGCAGACCAACCTGAGAGTGTTTTATGAACTTTCTCTAGGATTTCTGCATAGGTTTTCCTTGTGATCCTACCGTGCAGAATCAGCATACCCAAGTACCGACCTAGATCATCGGTGTCCTGAAATCCTAGCCGATTAGTTCTATTTTGACTTGTTTTTCCGCATTGTGTGAGAAGTAGATTACTGTTTTGGCCATGTTAACTTTCTGCCCTGATTGGGAGCAAAAATCTTCCGCCACCTTCTTGACAACTCTAACAAACATTTCCTTTTAATTGTAAACTCAAAGTCAAAGTCAAAGCAGAGTCTCTTTTATAGTTTTATTTTAAACGCATGAGAAGGGGAGGAGCTTCGTATAGATCCGCATATTCTTTGGCAATTGACCTTACCTCTTCTAGGTTTGATGGTTAAAATCCTTGTGGTTCACTTCAAAAGATGACTCCTAATTCGACTCAAATCGATCCCCTGTACGGGTGTTCTTGGAACAGGTTCTGTTGAGGAGATTCTGAGTTGTAACTTCTACAGAAATATGTTGACGGGAAGCATTGACTTCTCTCAGCTGCATATCCTTGTCTCTCCACATGATCCAAATTCTTCATGAAAAATCAGAGGGTTCCACACGCTGGCAGTAACTGAATCCTGCCTTTTCTATTGTCTTACATGCTTTCGAACCATTGATACGTCGCTCAGCAGTTGCCACAATATCATGATGGTTCCATCGTTGATGATTATTTAAATTTCTGAAAACAAAGGGTTTCTTATGCCAGAAAAATACTTTCATTTATTAAATACAGATCAGAATAGCAGAAAATATAAACTTCACCCGAGTTATGTTTCATGCTAGGTGACATTGGACGGCCGATTACTTTCCTTCTCCTCTTCTAGGAATGTTTGCTTTTTAGTCAGTATGATACTATTTCCACAATCCATCTGCATACACTCTGAGCTACTAGCAATATGATTAGTAGGTGAGTTTTGAGCCTTTTAAGTTTTTGGAACTTTCTTTATTTTTATTCAGAGGGGCTCGCTAAAAGCAGAGTGGAATAAGGGTTAGAACTCTGTGTGCCTATGAGACTGAATTATTCATATTCACCCTACTTTGAGGTGATGTTCATGGCAGACTGCGAGGTTGTGATATGGGTTTTTCCTTTCATGCTCCTACTGCCCTTCCCGTATTGCTTGAGTATTGAATAGGATAGCATTCGACATCTCCCACCTTCGTGATGTGGAAGTTTCTGTTCCGTACTGATTTTTCCCCTTATTATCTCCGTTCGGATCTTATGTAATGTTTAGTTGTCGTAGAAATTCGGGTTAATTTTTACTAATAATGGCAAATCCATCTCGAGTAATATTGCGTAATTAAATAGAGTGTGAACGATTATACTATAAAATTACATTAGGTAAATTTTTAAGAAAGATCAGGAAATTACAAAAGGTCTCACTTAAAATTTAATCTCTTTAGGCAGGATTTTTTTAGACATATAATTTAATAACACAATTATATCCGATAATACCTATTAAATAGACAAATAGAAAATACCATAATATAACGAAATTCGGCTAATTATGCCTATGTTCTCTTCTCTGATATTATTAAATTAATATTTTATTATTTAAAGGAAATAATAAAAGTGAAATATGAGAGACGGCATCTAGTACCAGAAACCTCGACTCCTCGGAATTCTCATCATGTACGTAGTTAAGCAAAAACCCATCATCTTCTTCTGTACAATCAATTACCTGTTCGACGTTAGTATTATTTGGTTGTTTTGGAACGAAATATGGCTCTTCTCCATAGCAACCAGGTCCATATAACCTTTTCGAGACTTCGCATCCATTTTCCAAGTCAATCTTCACAATACCTGACATCTTCGGGCTTTCTCGGCGATTCCTAGATATGCGTAGCGAGTTTTCTTCCCAACGTAGGAAGGGTTGTTGCAACAAGGAAGCTCTAAGCTTCTTTGAGACAGAACTATTGTGGAAACCTTTCCTGTTCTCGTGTTTATATTCAACTTCGCCAATGAGAAGTGAACCGTCTCAATGTTTGGGAGAATGTTTCACTAGGACAGATAAGTTTATTAGCCAAGAATTCAATCATTGCTAAATATTAAAAAATTGTGTCAAATAATAATTTGCGACAAAAAACAATTGTCGCCAAATCTAGGTACCACAATATCTGCGACGTTTTCATGAAATCCGCACAGAAAAGTTTTGGATACATAATATATTCGTCAGTAAAACATATAACCAATGAGACCAAAAACGTCATACATAAGAATTTGCAACGTATATGTTTCGTAGAGAAAAGTTTTTACCTACGAAACCATAGTCGTACGTAATTATTTTTACCTACGATTTTGTTTTTGTAGCAGAAAAGTTTTAACTACTAATTGTTTATTAAGGTAAATGTTTTTAGAGACATTCTTCAAAACTTAGGGAATAAGTTTTGTGACGAATTTGTTTTAATAGCTAATACTTTTTTGTGACAAGCATTAATTTTTATATGTTAATTTTATTATAATTGTTAAAATTTTAATTTAATTTATTACAAATTTTAAGACAATTTGAAATATAAAATTGTTACAATTTATAATTAATGTTAGTGACATATTTTTTAAATAATAATAAAGTGAAAAAAAATAAACATTAAAAATGGAATGCATTTTATAAAAAAATTACAAATTAATTACAGAATTTGTACCAAATTTATAAACAAAATAAGACTTCTCATCGTCACTACTGCTGACATAGTTTGAGCTAAGTAATTGTTTGACCATCTTTTTAAGCTTGTTGAATTCTTTTACATTACGATCTAACTTCTCTTCTGTACATTGTAACTTAGCCTTTAGTGACTGGTTTTCCTCTTGAAGTGTCATAACATATGCTGGTTGTAACGAAGATGCACCAATAAACTTAGGGTCATACTCAAGACCTTTGATATATCCGGATCTTATACCAAGGGCATTGTTGCAAATGTCATTGACATTGGGCTGATTCTCCTGAGACAATGATGTCTGCAACAACTCCTACATCTTTTCCTACAATTTAAAGTACAAAATTGAGTTAAGTAAAAAAATTATTACTTAGTATTACATAAAAAATAAACTGTAATATTTATTTTTTGTACATACATAATTACTTTGTGATTCTTTAAACGTCCAACCTTCACCTTCCTTGTAGTGTGTTAGCTTGTACAGTGTGATCCTATCACACTCTTGTCCTTTGAATTTAGTTTCACTCTATTATATGAATTTAAAAAATTAGAAGATAATAAAATTTATTGTATTAAGAAATTGAATAATAAGTTGAAAACGTTACACTTACAAATTCTTGTTAGACGACAACAAATGATTTGGAGCCAGTGTTATGAGAAGTCTTCATTTTTGCTTTGTTCACCTTGGCTTTCTCACACTTTTCCTAAATTAAGAGAAGTAGTGAAATGTATAAACAAAAATAATGGAAGGAAATATGAAGAGAAATAAAACAAACCTGAACTTTTACAGAGGCCTAATTATCACACATTTCAGTCCAATTTTTTGGACTCACCCATTCCGAAACATGTCTCCTTACCTCTTCATCGGAAGGGAAAGACTGGTAATATTTATGAAGTCTATATCAATGATCCTTTGCCCTCTGTTTCAGCAGTGAACTAACATAGCTTGAAATCTCAGGCTTGTCGATATCAACGATATTGAGCTTCATTTACGAAAGAACACGTATAAGTTAAGTTACTATTTTTGGTAAGTAAAATCGTAATACATTTAATCAAATGAATTGAAATATTACCGAAACTTTGTCCAAAGCATTTTGGAACAAGTTGTCTTCCTTCAACTGCCTGGCTTGCTAAAGGCAAGGCAATTCATTCCTCACAACGACACCCAACTTACTGGACAATTTTGCAGGTTGGATCTTATCTAGAGGGCGACATTGTGTGGCGTCAATGGTCACAGACAACTTGTTGTTCGTTGCAGCATTCATTCGTTGCAACCTAGCTCTTTTAGTGATACCTTTATCTCGTTTTCTAATGACATTATTGGAACTTGTGAACAAAAAAATCATAATAAGAAAAACACACTAAACATGTAATGAGTAATTTCAGCATTAATGTAAATATGTTTGGTTAACAATAACATACCTGAAGATCTTGTTTGGTTAACAATAACATACCTGAAGATCCTTTAGCACTAACTATCGATGTTGGTAAAGGTTGTTGCTGACTGTCTTCATTCGAGGATGCAATTGTTGGTTGTTGAACGATGAGGTCAGATTGAGTTGGTTATTGTGAGAGAGGAACTTCTTCGGTCATCAATATTACGTTAAAAAAAACCTATGTAATCAAGGTACGTGGTGTTGTTTAAACCTGTGAATCAAGAAACGGAGTTCTTAATGTCGCTCCTAGGCTTGTGAAATTTTTTACCGATATGCCTCATTGGAGCTGTGTCACCAGTTTCCAGCCTATTTATCATCCTATGTCTGTACTATATTTATTTGTTTCTTGTATTAATTTATCTGTTTAACTTCTATTACATAACGTTACTTCATACGCACCAATTACGTAAACAATATACAACAAAAATGAAATGACAACTGACATATAAAACAATTAATTAGCAAGCTAATTACTAAGATGATTACTACTAATTCGCATTAACAATAATGATTACAACTAATTCACATTAACAACAGTTGCAATTTTTTGTCCAAATGATTTTGTAACTGGGATGGACGAGTTATCTGAATCGACGGATAACCGCTAATCACTAAGAAAGAGGAACTTGAACGATTAATGCTATAACCACCTCAAATAGTTACTAGTTTCATAAGCCTCAATCATTACAATGACTAGTTTTTAGGTATATTCAACTAGTCTTACTCGATTTCTAACAAAATACAAAAAGAGGGCTTTTATTGAATATAGCTGAAGATGCCACACAAATTCTTCAGTTTTGACTCCAATCAAATAGTGGAAGATAGCATTTGAAAAAAAAACCTTATACACAATCACCAACTAAATATACGAATCAGTAATTATTTAACTATTGAAAACATGAATCAAATTTTTTAATACAAGTAGTTTTTATTGAATGATGCACTCATTTATCTTTCTAATTATAAATGCATGAATAAATATTTTGAAAGAAGAAGAACATTCAAGAGATGCATAAACATACCGTTCTAATCCTATTAAACCAAAAATCAAGAACCGGTCAATCAAGCAAATCACTATTGAGTATTGACACTTTCCCTTACCTCATTTCTTTTTCCAAACCCAAGAATATGTTACTATAAACTGACGACACTTTTCAACCTTTAATTTCAAAGTTTTTGTTTAATGTTTGGGTGTCTTTACCAAGTGTGATTGTGTCCCTCCTATCCCTTTTGCCTTTTCCATTTCACAGGTTCCAAACTTGGTTTTTAATATAACAGAAAATATAACATTATAATTTAATTTTTAACATAACTGAACTTTGATTCTCCAACATCACAAATTCAAAATGAAATAACTAAGTTAACAATCTCAACTGCAAAACACCAGAAAATAAAACAACGACGTTTGGTAACGCAGTTCGGCCAACTTGCCTACGTCTGCGGGGCCCTCACCCAGATTAATTTCTTCCACAGCAGTTCACAAAAATTACAATAAGTTGATCAACACCAAAAGACCCAACCTATGTAATAAACCCCCAGCCTAACTACCCGTGAAAGTTTTTCACGCCCAGTAACACAACCGACTCGTGTTAACCTCGTCAGAGGATTTTGCAAACTATTTCTACTTCAAGAACAAGGATAAATAAACTCACAAATATAATAATTCCAATTCTGAAATTAAACACAAATAAGTCCAATAGCAGCAACAAACAGTAAGAGAACTGATCTATGACCAAGTCATCTTTATACTTCAACCACCAATCAATTAACGAGAATTATCCAGTACCAACATCAACAGAAGCAGCAACTGAGAATCTGCGCAACCTCCTCAAAAGCAAAACCTACTGCAATTCATGTCATCCAAGATTCAATCACTAAATCCCCTTAATCACGTCATTATGCTGCTGGAAAAGCTTCACAAATATAACTCAATCAAGTGGATAAAACTCAACAGTGCAGCAGCCTCAAATCGCCAATCACTAGCAGCCACAACCAAGAGAACTTCAACAAAAGCTGCACAAAGAACACCTCACAAAAGGCAGGTCAATCAGAAATCAATAGCCAACAACACAGCAGCCCATCAAGCCAAACGTAGCAGCCCTTTTAACAGATTTTTCACTCACGGTTTTTTTCAAAAAAAAAATTAATTGCGCAGCAACAAAAGCCAAGACACCCACATGAAAGTCTGCGCAGCACCACCAACGAAAACCCTACAGCCTCTGCCACTTCAGCCACAATGCAATCCAACAAAATCCAATATTCACGTCACCCATAG
>JANIPN010000218.1:7946904-7968205 GCA_027478595.1 Erythroxylum anguifugum
AGTAACTCACATATTCCCAATGCCATAGATCTAAACTCAGATTCTGCACTTGATCTTGCCACTACATTCTGCTTTTTGCTCCTCCATGTTACAAGATGACCACCTAGGAATATGCATTATTACCAGTCCCTAGTCCGATTGTTCCTGACACTAATCTTTCGCAGTCTACACCTGACACTCAGCATGCCCCTTTAGAACGTTTATCTAATCCTAATTTCCAAGTGTATACTCGACACACTCGTCAAGAAGAACAACCAATCGATTCACGTCAACCTCCATCTGCTTCTTCCTCTTCATCTCTAGCGGATGATGGTCTTAATCTTCCGATTGCTCTTCGTAAAGGAAAATGGTCTTGTGCATCTCACCCTATCTCAATTTTTCTCTCTTATGATTCATTATCACCATCATTCTCAGCTTTTGTGTCCACCTTATCTTCCATACCCATACCGAAGACTGTTTTAGAGGCTTTGGCTCATCCTGGATGGACACATGCCATGGAAAAAGAGATGTCGGCTTTGCAGGCTAATCACACATGAGACTTAGTACCTCTTCCACATGGTCACATGATTGTTGGTTATCGTTGGGTGTTCACTGTTAAGGTCAATCCTAATGGATTTGTTGATCGTCTAAAAGCTCAGTCGGTGGCTAAGGGATACACACAGGTGCACGGTATGGACTACACTGAAACTTTCTATCCAATTGCTAAGTTGACCTCTGTTCGTGTTTTCATTGCATTAGCAGCCACACATAATTAGCCCCTCCATCAGGTTGATGTGAAAAATGCTTTCCTTCATGGTGCCATTGACGAGACTATCCATACGGAGCAACCACGGGGGTTTGTTGCTCAAGGGGAGACTAGACTTGTGTGTCGTCTTAACAAGTCCCTTTATGGTCTAAAACAATCACTGAGAGCTTGGTTTGGTAAATTCAGTACAGTGGTTATAGAGTTTGGTGTGCAACGACGTGGTGTAGATCATTCTGTATTTTATCGTCACTCTGCAGCTGGTAGAAGTCTTTTGATTGTTTATGTTGATGACAGTGTTATCACAGGTGATGATAAAGCAGGGATCTAGTCCTTGAAATCCTTTCTGCAAATCAAGTTCCAGACAAAGGGACCTAGGTCCCCTAAAATATTTTCTGGGTATTGAAGTCGCAAGGTCTAAAATATTTGTTTGTCCCAAAGGAAATATGTTGTTGATCTTTTGGAAGAAACCAACTTATTAGGCACTAAACCAGTCGATAGTCCTATGGAGCTGAATGTAAAACTTGATGCAGGAAAAGTTGAATCTTTAGGAAACCTAGGCAAGTACAAAAGGCTGGTTGGTAAACTTAACTATATGATTGTCGCTTGTCCAGACGTTTCATTTGCCACAAGTGTGGACAGTCAGTTTATGAGTTCTCCACGGACTAGTCATTGGGATGTAGTTGTCAGAATCTTGAGATACTTGAAAGGATCACCAAGGTGAGGTCTTCTATACCAAAATCTTGGACACACTCAAATACGAGGGTATACAGATGCCGATTGGGCTGGTTCTTATGACCGGAGGTCTACTTCAGGTTATTGTGTTTTCATGGGAGGAAACATGGTGTCATGAAAAAGCAAGAAGTAAACAGTTGTTGCTCGCTCTAGTGTTGAATCTGAGTACAGGTCCATGGCATACACCACATGAGAGTTGATTAGGTTGAAGCATCTTCTTAAGGAATTCGGTCTTGAGCACCCCTCTCCAATGGAGCTAATGTGTGATAATCAACCAGCCATTCATATTGCCTTTAATCCGGTCTTTTATGAAAGGACTACACTGTCACTTTGTTTGAGAGAAGCTTGAAGCAAGACTGAACAAAACTCTCTATGTCAAGTCAGAAGATCAACTTGCTGATTTATTTCCAAAGCCCTTGGGGCATCTCAGGTGAAATCTATATGTAACAAGCTTGGAGCCTATGATATGTACCCTCCAGCTTGAGGGAGAATATTAGGAAAGTCTTAGGAATCCTAATATATTAGAATAGTCCATGATTCTAGTTATCTCCTAAATCACCTAGGATTTCTTTTCCATATGTAATTAGCTCTCTATTGCTATATAAATCAAATGTGGGTCTTGGAGAATTATCAAGCCCTCAATTCTTCCTCTAATCTATTCAACAGTTGGAAAGGACAAAAAGAAAAAATTGCCTCAACTAAGTTATTCAATATACCACTGTTTCTCTTTCTCATAAAGGAAAATAAAAGTGAGGGAAAAGGTCTGAAGTAAACTGACCTGTAAATGTTCATACAAATAAGTAAGAAGATCACCTCCTCTGTGGAATTTAAAAAACTTTAAGGTGGCAGTAGAAATTAAATCTTCGAAAGGAGATACAGAGAAGCAAAGAGCTATATCATTTAATTCGCAAATATTTCCAAGAGCTTCAATCCGAGTTCTAAAATCCTTTGTGTGCAAGTACAACTCCAGCAGATTAACCTCAGAATGCACAACATTAGTCAGACATTCTGACCCATAATTTGCATAAGGAGGGAGTTCAGCACTCTTCGATGAGCGCCTCAAATGTACAGATGCAGATAAAGTATCTAGCGCACATACATATCCATCTAAAACCTTCCCGACTGCAACCGCAAATGCCTGATTGACTAGACTGTAAGGAGGATGCTCTTCCTTCTGTGCATTACCATCACAGTGACATTGGTCTCGAGTTGGTTCAGAAACTCCATAGCTCTTTCTCACTGAATATATATGACAATTCAAATTCAAGAAACTATCTACAAATTTCCGGAGAAGACAAACCAAGGTGCCTGAGCAGCCAATGGACTTGAGGATTTTTCCCAATGCTTGAGTGCTTGAAGACCGATTCCATAAACTAGAATTTTGAAGGTGGGTCCTATCAGCTGAATCAGAACAAAAGGAAGCATGGAGTTTTTCAATGCTGAGAATAGCCGACTGCACACCTTGCAAAGCATTCAATGCCAATTTCACCAAACTTGCCTCCTACAAGACCAATATATATTCTTATAATGCAAAACGAAGGAAAATAAGAACAAGATAAGCAAATTAAACCCAGGTCCAAAACAAGAAAACACTCTCCATCAAGAGTGCCTTCAAACTTGAATCACCTTAGAAATCATTCTCCAGCATTATTTGGCAACAGTTAAAAAAGAGTACATTAACAAATAACAACGGTTTTAGAGGACCGCAGCCATCGAAACCAGTCAATCATCACAATCATCCGTTCCAAATTCACAAAGTATGAGCCCTAGTTCTTAGATCTCTACAGATAGTTGAAAATCGAGTAAGTTACTGAGACAGGATCAGCAAAAAGGTTGATAATGTGAATAAAATTTCACAAAAAACACGAGAAATTCAGTAGAGAAAAAAATAAAGAGAAGGTACCTTGCAAGTGCCGTATCGATGGTGGAAAGTGTTGGAAGTGGGAGCCGGCTCTCTCATGGCTTCCGTTTCTTTACTACTACGGCTCTGTAACACAGTAACACTTGCGTTCATGAGTCTCCCTCTCTTCTTTTACGATCTAGTGCTTCGCTCTTTTTGAATTTTTCATTTTAAAGTGATTGGGCTTAGGGATCGTGATTCTGCATACTTTTGAGATGATTGGACCTCTGTTTAGCACCCCTCAGCCTGAAATATTCACATCATTTTTTATAAAAATTAAATTTTCAATAATTTTAAATTTTATGAAATTAAAAATCTTTAAACTATTAAGAAGTCTCGTATCTTTAATTCAATAAAATATATACATTTTTTTAAAAGATTGGGCACAAGCTTAGTGTGAGGCTCGATCAACCCGGACCTAATCTATTAACTTCGAGGCGAGACCCATTTATCATCTCGATTAAGTAACCGTTTTATCACAATAGCTTGAGCTGTTGTGTGAGACCAACTTAATTAGTTTTATATATTCATTAACATACCCTTTCAAGGAAAAATCTTCTGG
The DNA here is from genome assembly GCA_027478595.1 of Erythroxylum anguifugum. Taxonomy (NCBI): domain Eukaryota; kingdom Viridiplantae; phylum Streptophyta; class Magnoliopsida; order Malpighiales; family Erythroxylaceae; genus Erythroxylum; species Erythroxylum anguifugum. The sequence goes on from JANIPN010000218.1 coordinate 7,950,844, forward strand.
GTTTGAAACTTAGAGAGACTTACTCCATCTTGTGCTGAATAATAGATGAGTGGTAGGATTTGAACTCACAATCAATTGGTCACAGAAGCTTTGATACCATGTTAAGTAACTGTTTTATCACAATAGCTTAAGCTGTTGTGTAAAGCCAACTTAATTAGTTTTATATATATTTACTAACAATCTCTAATTAAAATTTTGAACTTTTTAATATTATTTGTGGTATTATAAGATTTTAAATCTAATTAACCCTCAATTTATATAAATTTTTCATCAAATATACACATTCATCTAGCATCAATAATAAAAATATATGATAACGAGTTATATATAATTATATATATATAGTTATTTACTTAGTGGATGAAAAATAAGAATTATAGATTTCATATCTAATGAATAATTGTTATTTAGTGGATCAAAGTCTCTAAATGAAGTGGATTTAGGAAATTAAACGGATTTATTCTAACTGCAGACACAGAAATTATTGATTACATGAAGGATTTAATTAAAAGCTACATTTGTCTGATTGTCTTATCGACCGGAGCATGGTCGTGATTGTGAGATGATCTAAGGGACTTAAAAGCATACAGCCCAAATGCGGCAAGGAACAAGATAACCAGAAGCAAGTTGAAATACTTGCTTGGCTTCTTCAACCCCTTGAGCAAGTCACCGTAGTTCTTGTTGCTATCGTCTTTTGCATATTCTTCGGTACCACTTGGTATTATGCCTGACGACTTTTTCTCCTTACAAGAGTCACAGAGACGTTCTTGTTCTACGCTCGAGCTGTTTACTCGCTTGTTTCCTGGTTCGTCTGAGGACTTCTGTTCGGGCTTTGAAGCTTCAGTAGGAGCTTGTATTAATGGTGGTTGCGCCTTGTCCTGTGGCTTAGGAGGTTTTGCGGACGCACTCACCTTGTCCACCGGAGGTTTAGGTCCTTCTGTAGGTGGCCATGGCTTTTCTTGCGGTGGTTTAACATCTGGCTTTGTTGGTTTCTGTTGGCTTGGAGCTTCTGGTGGTGGCTGTGTTCCCATTTCCGCCCGTGGCTTTTCAGGACTCGGAGCTTTTTGATGTGGTTTCGAAGGTACGATCACTTTAGGGTGTCTCACAAAGAGTATACCTTTCTCAAACTTGGCAGTGATTCCATTGAAATCGTAATTCGATGAAATAGGAACATCCTTGCGAAATTTGCTCCATTTGTTGCCGTCTACTGACCTCTCTCCGATAAGCCTCAGGGTCTTAGCTGTAGTCACTTGAACCTTCAATTGCTCCTTTTTGAACCCTGTGGTGAAAATCCAAGGTTGGTGGAGGTTTTGTCATCGAAAACTTGTTAAAAAAGAGTGCAGGAAAACAACGAGAAATGTATATACCAGGCAGGTGGACCATGAGCGTGTCAGCCTCAAGCTCTCGTGTCCACTCCATCGATGGCTCGAAGGATTCGTAGACACGATCAGGTGCGGCCACCTTTGTTCTTAAGTCCATTTTCAGCTCTTCTGTTCTTGATTATCCTGTGCTGGTTGGTATTACTATTGGTTTCCGGAGTGAACATCGGATTATGATCAGTTGATTGGTTTTATATACAGACGATGTCAGGAAGTAGCTTGCAATCTGATGACAGCCTTCCTTCTGGATACGTTTCATATTCACTTTGGAAATTGTTTGCTTTGCGTAGAATTTATACCTTTCCTTCCTGATAGTTACCCTCAAGGGTTTTTAGAGAAATTCATGCTTTGGTCTCTTCATGCACAGGTAAAGTTTAGAGTTCTTTCTTGGATAATGGGAAATGTGTTTTCAAATTCCGGAAGACGACAGGTCGAAAGCTTTTCTAAAGTGATTATATATTTCTTTACGGCACAATGTAAATATAATTGAAAATAATATGGGAAAAAGGCAGAAAGAGAACTTAAAATATATCAATGGCTCTTTAGGCGTCCCACAATTAGAAATAACAAATTATATATCATGTCAAATTTATTTAGATTACGCTTAAATTTTAATTTAATTTTTTTGAAATTTAATTAATTATATCAAATTAGTTTGATAATAGCTAAAGCAATTTAAAATTAATCAATCTAATCTAATCTAATTTGATATTAATTAAACTCAACTTTTAAGATATTTAATTAATTTGATAATGAACCGACAAGGTTACTCTTTTATGATTAAAAGCTTACAGGTTCGAATCACTACAGAGTATTTGCTAAACCCAAAATAAAGGGAAAGTAGAAAGTTTTGTATGTAGATAACCATTTAATTAATTATAAATTCATAATATGAAAAAATAAATAAATTACATATTTATCAAATATTGTATTTCACATTATCATATTTTACATAAGTCATTTTTTTTAAGAAAATATTTTTTTATAAATTACGGTTTAGTACTCAAACACATAAATAGATCTCGTAGATGTATTTGGAGCACGTAAAGCTTCGGTCTTGCCCCTTTTTATTTATAAATTGAGCATATAGTTATAGCAATTCTCTTTGATTCAAAAAATAAATATTTTATGAAGATGAATTTATCTATTTTTAATTATTATTATTATTATTATTATTATTATTTTATGCATAAAAATCACTCTTTTTTTACATCACAAAGGTGTTTGGTAGATAGTTTAAGCTATAGTTTAGCTGATTAAAGAGTATTATCAAACAGACAGTATAATTATTTAGTTAGGAGTTAGTTTGGTTGGTTGATTCAACCTAATCAACTATTTTTTAAAAAGCTACTCCAAGTAACGTTTCAACCAACTAATAAAAATCTTACTCAAAGATAATTGTGCCCTCAAACTCATTTCTCTTCTTAAACAACTGGTGACCCTTAGGTTTTTAATTTTTAAAAGAGAAAGTTACGATTCGTGTGTAGATTTTCCAAAATTTCCTCAAAGTCGTCTTCTCCAAACACCTAAAAATTATTAACTTGTCAATTATTATTATTACTATTTGAGGAATATTATTATTATTGATGTTATTGTTTATTATTATATATCTTATGTTTTTATTAAAGTTATAAACTTAATTTATATAAAATTAAATATTTAAAATTTAAATTCTTATAAAAATATCTAACGCAATAATATTCATATTCTTATAATTTTTTAAAGTTATGTTTTCGTTGGTCATTTTACACATAAACAGCTAATCTTAAATAATTAATTTTACCAAACATTTTTAAAAAACACCGGTATTATTCGCTGGTCAAATTATCTGATATATTATAAGTTAACAGCTAATACAATCAATTGATTATCAAACAGAGCTTATATTAGGCATTCTAATGTTTTGCTTATATTGGTTTAAAATAATTGTAATACATTAAATACAGCAATGCCATTAATTATTAAGAACTTCAAATTAAGCTTATATTGATTTTAGGATATCTTAAATAGAGTTAATTAATTTTGAGTAGAAGAGTTACTCTAACAAGACGTTCGCCGCGATAACGTGAATGGCCACCGAGTCTCAAGTTGAGCAACGGTGTCGTTTAATAATTGTCGCCGAAAAGTAGTCGCCGTCTCTGGTTCGTTTCTCTGAAGTCGACGCCGCTCTCCGCCGTCACGTTCTCTCACCACCGTCTTATCCTTGTTGCTCTCTTGGTCGATTGGAAGTGTTTCTGTGATCTGTCCTTAGAGTTTGAATTCCACATGTACCTCACAACTTCATGAACTTAAACTGTTTGATAAATTTTGAGTGAGAAAGTTGCAACTGAAGTTTCCAATGGCAAACAGCAAATATGAGTATGTTAAGTCATTCGAGGTCGAAGATGAGGTTATGCACCCTAATATCATTGTTGTTCGACTCGGTGGCAGTAATTTCACAAGGTAAAGATACTCTAAACCATTCTACATTTGTTATTCAACTCTTTTTTCTAACTTTTTATCTCTATGATCTCGATTTTTATATCGTTTTGTAAAAAATGGTAGATTTTCTGAAGTGCACGAGTTTGAGAGGCCAAACGATTTGAAAGCGTTAGAATTGATGAATGCTTGTGCAACTTTGGTGATGGAAGAGTATCCAGATATAGTCTTCTCATACGGTTTCAGTGATGAATATAGGTTCTGAAGTTCACTCTTTTTTATTTTTTTGAGTAATTAGTTAACACGTTGAATAAATTCATAATCTTTTATACATGCAGCTTCGTTTTCAAGAAGACTACCAGGTTCTATCAGAGGCGAGCCAGGTTATTTTTCTTAGCTTTTTATTACTGCTTGCTTCACAATGTAGATATCTGGTGTGAAAGTTTTAATCACGTACTTCTATGCATTTCACCAAGAGATTTGTAAAAGATTTTATAGTTATATTGCTGTTATAGTATCGGAAATAATGGATAAAGAAGTCTTGATGTCCTAACTTCAGCTTCTTTGCAAATTGGAAAATCAAGTAAATGATAAACAGATATACTCTGAATCAGTATGTTTATATGAAATATCTTGTTCAAGGCTACTGCTAAAAGGGCAACATTAGAAGTCTACTTTGAAATACCTTAGAAAGGGTGCTTTTAACTCTCATTTTTCTGATCTTCAATCATATTTCTTATTTTCTTAATTTATGTATGGTTACCTTTTCGTGAAAGTTGTATAGATATTCTGAATTTCTAGTTTAAGTTATAGTCCATGTAAGGGGGGAGTCTTTACATACATGAAATTAATGGATCTTGCAGCAAAATTCTTTCGCTAGTTATGTCATTCTTCACTTCTACACTTGTCACAAGATGGAAGGAATTCTTCCCTCAAAAAGAGTTAAGATATCCCCCTTCATTTCACGGGAGGGTCATAAGCTGTGCAACTACCGAGGTTCTTCAACAGTACCTTGCTTGGAGACAGCATGAATGTGAGTTTGGACTGTAGATAGTAAGCAAATTATGAAAGCCAAATTTATTTGTGCAAGGAAGTACTTCGTGGTAACATGGGAGCATTAATACACCAGGATGGTAATCAATCATACACATTTCTTCAATTTTCAGGCCATGTTACTAACCAGTATAACACTTGCTTTTGGATGCTGGTTAAATCTGGAAAGACTAACGACGAAGCTCGTGAAATTCTAAAGGTGCTTTTCTCTTTTCTTCTTCTCCTTTTTCCTTTTCCTTTTTTAAAAATCTGGTTTACTTAATTTGATAATTTCAATGATGTTGGCTGTTACCTGGAAATTGTTATTCTACGAATTATAGTTTTCACTTCTATCCATTTTCTGAAGTTCTTCTGTTGTCCTTTTCCTCTCTCTCTCTTTTACTCTCTCTGAAGTAGAGATTTAAATTTGCTCTATCAATCAGGAGTCTGCTTCAGTTTATGTTATCTTAGGTTCTATAAATGCAGGGCACTCAAAAGCAGGAGAAAAATGAACTACTCTATCACGAGTTTGATATAAACTACAAGAAACTTCCAGAAATCTTTCGTCAAGGATCCTGTGTTCTGAAAAGAGAGGTTATTTCTCCAATCTATTTTGATTGTTATGAACATACACGCATCTGATGCATATACTTTTCTTTATCTCATCACTTCTTTGCTTGGTTGGGGATTTGGAAATGGTAGGGGAAAGATCGAGAGTTCAAAAAGCTTACTTTCTTTGAATGTCTCGAAATTTTCTTGAGCCTAATGTCTTAGGGAATTTTGTCAAGTGTAGACCATACATTAATCTGCTGAGCTCTATTTGTATAATTTTGAGGCAAATTTTCATGCTAAATTGCTCCATTGCGAGTTTGAGATCAGTGAACTGAATCTTGTTATAACTTACACGTGGCTTCATAAGCTATAACACATCATCTCACTAGTACTTTCTCCAAAAGATTTATTCATAGAAGTCGGCTATGTACCATAAACGAACTTCCATCTTTTTGATGTTGTACCACTAGAATGCTGATGACATGTTAGGAACTCTAACATATTTCAAGTTAATTAAGTGACGTACAGATCTTCAGAAATTAAGACAATAATTATTGGTTAGTCGAACTTATGTATCGAGAAGTTGTAAATGCTAGGTATAACAGCTAGACCATGAATGTTGCTAGTATATTTGGCAACTTCTCTGCCCCTCTAATTCTAGGCCATTTAAGCCTAACAATAGGGCCATATGCTTTCCAATTGAATCCGGTGCAAAAAGGTTTTTAATCTTGCTGTGTTTGCAACATCATTCTCAGAAATGATTTTTAACAAAAAATATCAGTCTTTGGCTTCTGAAGCTTCCATTTCTTGCCATCATCCTATGGATGACAGAAGATGACTAGGAACAGGCCCAAGGCATTTCTTATTTTCTTTTTGTATATTTTGTGTTATATTACCTCTCTGTTTAGCCTTTGGCATTTCAAACTCAGATCTTGGATGTAATATTTATAGGTGGAGGATATTGTGAAGTACACTGATAATGGCTCTCCGGTTAAAAGACTACGAAAAAGACCAATAGTAGTCCATTCAGAGAATATAGCTGGGAGAAGCTTTTGGAATGAGCACCCTAATCTTCTGTTAGAGCTGGGTGGTTTTGTAGAGGATGTTTCCAAAACTAAATCAGATTACGTACGGTCTTTCATATTTGAGAACAAATTGATGCCATCTACTTGGATTGTCATCAGAATAGATGGGTGCCATTTTCACAGGTGTTGCATTTAGGTTTCAATTGGGTTGAACAATTATTTTCATTCCCATTATTTTTAAATTTTAGAAAAATAGGACTATTGTTTTAGTCAGTGCTTTTAGAACTTTGTAAATTTTTAGTTGTTTGTCATAGAGCTTAGGAATTTAGATTTTCTTGAATATGAATTTTTGATAATGGCATAATCCTGGCTTTGATAGTCTTTACATAGGGCAGAACTACTGTGTATCTGCACTTGTTTGGATATTGAATGTTCTTTTATCAAGAAATAACTGTTTTTAAGGTTGCAGCAATTTAATTTTCAAATTGTTATCACTTTATGATTCTATTACTTGATTTGTGTTACTTGGGGTAGATTCTCTGGAGTTCATGAATTTGAGAAGCCTAATGACGTGCAAGCTTTGAACCTCATGAATGCATGTGCAATGGCTGTTCTTCAAGAGTTTCAGGATCTTGTGTTTTCATATGGTGTCAGTGACGAGTACAGGTACCTAATTGATTTCCTATTTATGATGGGTCTTAATTTCTTTTTTGTGAAACTATTTAAGTTTGTGCAGTTTGTTGTGAATACTTACAGCTTTGTTTTGAAGAAGAATTCCAACTTTTACCAAAGGCAAGCCAGGTATCCCTTCTATGAGTCCTGAAGCTTTATGCTTTAATATGATTTTGAGCTTATACATGCACATAGTGGGACAGTAAGAAGCCATAACTCCACGCCTATTTGCATGGTTAAAAAAGTACTCTTGATATGAACTTACTGTAGTGGTCTAGCCTCTTTTTCTACAACATGCTGTATTTTGATTTCTATGGCTTTCATTTTTGGTTCAAATGCTTTGTTAATTACTGAAACTTATATATTATACTTTGCAATTCTGCATTGATCATTCAATAAAGGATATATTAGCAAGAAATATTTAGCAAAAGTGTCTACGTAGAGCTCATTCCTCCAATATGATTGGCTTCATAATGAGCTTAGTCAATTGATCTTCATTTTGAACTTTAGAAAATCTTGGCTTATTATCCGCATTGATATTAGTTCTTGATCTTCCCTGTGTAGTAAAATTGTATCTTTGATAGTAGCTTTCTTCACGTCAATGTACGTGATGAAATGGAGAACTTTCTTTCCACAGAAAGAACTGAAGTATCCTCCATCTTTTGATGGAAGGGCCATATGCTATCCATCATATGAAATTCTTCGAGATTATTTGGCATGGAGACAAGTTGACTGTGAGTAAAGATCTAAATGCTTGTTCCATTAAGATTTAGTAGAGGCTCGAGTATGTTTCAAATTATGTATTTCATATAGATCAAACTAATGTAAATCATCCAGTGATTATGTTTCTGCAGGCCACATCAATAACCAATACAATACTTGCTTCTGGGCCCTTGTGAAGTCTGGAAAGAGCAAAAATGAAGCTCAACATGCTCTGAAGGTGCTCACCTCCGCCAACTCTGTGTCTCACTCAACTTAGCATGCTTATATGTTTGGCTTATCAGCTGTTATCTTGTATGTTTATTTTATCTTTCTGTTTTCACAGGGTACTCAATCACAAGATAAATATGAATTGCTTGCTCACTTTGGTATTGACTATAATGCCTTAAACCCCATGTTCCGTTTGGGGTCTTCTGTTTTTTGGGTAATATCCCGGGTGATTTCCCTTAACGCTCGACTGTTTAACTGTCTGCTATTTCATTTGCGTTTCATCTGTTTGTGTTTAGACGATGCCCAAGTAATTGAAACTGTTGAGCTCGTGTTGATTTGAATTGACAAATCCCCATCTGTGTACTTGATCCACCATGTGAATTTTTTGACTGACTAATCCTTATTTTGCTATGTCGTTCCTACATGTTTTCAAGCTCAATTAATGCCTGCTTCATTTCTCTCATCTCAAATCCACTGAAATCTTACCTTGGTTATGGGAGAAGTTACTGGCATTTCCACTAAACTACAAGATGCAGTGGCTATTACTACCTGTTTATTGTTGACTTGTTCCATGTTAGGAAACTTGTAATTTTATACTTGCCTCTTCATTTGAATACAGGAAGATGCGGTTGGAGATAAGAATGGATCATTTGTTGAACCACTGCTGAAAAGGAAAGTGATTATAGACCATTGTAACATAATCGACAAAGAATTTTGGGATACACACCCCAATATCCTTCATTAGACCCTTTCAGGAATTCAGATTTTACCTCTTCCAACTGTGTTCTTTATATTTATGAGGTTCCAATACTAGAAACTAAAAAAAAAAACTCACTCTCTTCCCAAAAATACATAATTTATTTTAGTAAATGTTTGATTTTCAAGCAAATGGCATTTATTGGTGAAAATCATATATTGTTCGACCCTTTTATCATCTCTAATTGTATTCTTTACCTGGTGGGAGTAGTTTATTATTGTATATGATAGTCGTTAAAAACGGTAAAACTGAAGTCTTTTTTAAAAAAAAAAGTTTTGCCAGCATAAAACAAGACAATGTCACACTCCAGAGGAAATGTCTAACCCGGAAAGCTGAGAAAGCTATTAGCCAACTCTGTATTCATGTATTCAACATACTCTAAAAAGAGAACTGCAAAGCTTCTTTAAGAGGAAGTATCAGAGTTTTGCAGTGGTAAAGCTTAAGGAACAAAATCCTCTAGGGCCCCAATACATGAACATTGCTCACAAATGAAGACAAATTATTATTTGAGCGTCAATGCATTCTCCCTCTCTATGTTGAAAAGGTTGACACTTTGGCATTTCCTCACTTAGCACTTGCAAGCTCCGCTCGAAGAAGCTTGGCCGCAGCAACCATGTTGCTAAGGGCGGGTTTCACTTCAGTGTACTTGCGAGTCTTGAGACCACAATCAGGGTTGACCCAAAGGATGTGACTTTCGAGGACTGCAAGCATCTTCTTAATACGATCTGCAATCTCCTCTGTGGAGGGGATCCTAGGGGAGTGAATGTCGTACACACCAGGACCAATGCCTGCACCATATTTCACCCCGTCGCGGAAGACTGAGAGGAGCTTTTCATCTGATCTGGAGTTCTCGATGGTGATTACATCAGCATCCATGTCGATGATTGAGTGGATGATGTCATTGAAATTTGAGTAGCACATGTGGGTGTGGATCTGCACAAGTTGTTGAGCATTTTCAAATAATAAGTTGCCTTTCAGCATTTATGAATTGCTCAATGTAACAATCCTCGCCCAGTAGGCTAAAACCACTAAAAAACTGTTAACCCAATGCTAAACCATTATATTCACAAACCCCTGGAGAAAAAGTTAGAACCATTCGCACCTAATTCTTGGTCATCCTCTTATTCATACTTTCCATGTGGAAAAATTATCAGAATTTTGATTTTTCATCGTCACGTGCCCTTAACGCAAGGCACTCCAGTATTCAACATTCTGGTACCAAAATACAATCGATGACAAAACTAATGAAGTGCAACTAGAGGAGAAGAAAGGGCACCTGGGTAGTGTCTTTGACACCACAGTTTGTAATCCTGAAAGAATGAACAGCCCAATCGAGATAGAAACCATGCTCGGATTTCCTAAGGGGTAAACCCTCTCTCAAAGCAGCCTCATCGATCTGGATAACATTAATTCCAGCTCTCTCAAGATCCTCAACCTCATCCTTGATTGCCAAAGCAATCTGATAACAGGTCTCATGTCTGTCAACAAATATGTCGACAATGTGAGAGCTCATTAAGATGATTACAAATAGCACATTTTGTTATCAGTGTCTTGGTGCTACTTACCTAGGCTGGTCATTCCTTACAAAGGACCAGTTCAATATGGTAACAGGTCCTGTAAGCATTCCCTTCATAATCCGCTGGGTCATACTCTGAGCCATTGAGGACCAGAACACGGTCATGGCCTTAGGGCGGCTGACATCGCCATATATGATAGGAGGCTTGACACAACGAGAACCATAAGACTGGACCCACCCATTTGCAGTGAAGGCGAATCCAGACAATTGCTCGCCAAAGTACTCAACCATGTCATTTCTCTGAGACACAGAAAAGATGGAGGCTGTCAGTAGAAGTACAAGAAGGAAAAGAAATCATATCATCAAACGAGACAGCAGCTTAATTGAGGCAAAAGCTCACTTCAGGTTCACCATGCACCAAAACGTCGATGTCTAGCTCTTCCTGGAGTTTCACAACCTTGTTAATTTCCTCCTTGATTGCCTTGACATAATCATCCTCTGATATCCTGAAGTAATAACCAAAGAAAAAAGAGAAAAAAAAAAGAAAAATATAGCAAAACTAGTCAACATAATTGACGAGCTGAAGTTAATTAGTATAATCTGAGAAGCAACAAATCTTCTCACTTCTTGGCTTTGTATTCACGACGCACTCTTCTAAGATCCATCGTTTGAGGGAAAGATCCAATAGTGGTTGTGGGAAGACTTGGAAGGTTCAATTTCTTCTGCTGAGCATCAAGCCTTGCACTGACATTTGTTGCCCGACGGTGGTCAGATCCTTTCAAAGTAGCAGCCTAAGCAAAATGGATGAACAATCAAAAGTAACAGCCAGTTAAACAACCTTGAGAAACAATTCCAATGAAGAACAAACAAACCAAAAATGGAGTCAAAAAGACAATAGATAGCAATAATATCAAGAACTTACAGCCTTTTGAACAGCCTCATTTGTCACTCTAGGTGATGACTTTCTTGAAACATGAGCCAATGCATTATTAGAGAAGAAGGCCTGTATGCACCAAAAACAGTAAATCAACAAGCTTTAGAATTACAAAAAACTTAATAGAGAGATAAAGTCTAGTTTCCCATACAACCTAAGAAATTTTATCCTTGTTTAAATTTTCTAGGACAAATTATCATAAAACAAAATTAGTTCCCAACTCTTATAGAAGTTAACACAGCATGTGCATCCATTATTTCAATTCAATGAAGCATAATGAGGAAAAAAATAAGAAAAAAGAAATCAGCAACATTAAATGCTATTACAGTTGCCTTATTGAAGGTAATATTGAAATTCATAATAAACGGGTGAAGTGAAACCTAAAAGTGTACCTCATCCCTTTGTCCAACAAATGCCTTGGCCAAGGCATTTACTTCAGTTACTTTCTGAGCAGCAAATGCTAGCCATGACTTAAGATCTTTATCGAATTTAGGTTCATTTGCCAAATCAACTGCAGTGTGAAGAAGAGAGCAGGAAGTGGAGACTACGACCTTGTCTGCATAAACATGATAGCTCAAATTATTTCACATCTTGCAAAGATAAGAAAAATTGGAAAGAAAAATCAAAGGGAAAAAAAGTCAGTACCTTTGCCCACAATGCCCTCAAGATCCTGCAATAAACTAAACGAAGAAGAAAGGTCATTCGCCCAGATGTTCCTCCCATCAACCACTCCAGCAAAAAGGTACTTGCCTGAAGGATATCCACCCTTAATTAAATCAAGGGTCTTTGTTCCGCGAACCAGGTCAAACCCAAATCCAGAAACACCCTTCAGAGATGTGAGGGTTTTATATGCTTCAGGTGTCAAATCGGCAAAGTATGTCTCAACTAGAACATTCAAACCAGAGAGAGATGCCTCCAGCTCTGAGTATGCTTGAGAAAATGCTTGTAACTCATGATCTTGAAGATCCATTACAAGTTTAGGCTCATCAAACTGAATCCAGGATGCCCCAGCAGCTTTTAGTTCACCAATAACTTCCCTGAAACAAACTAATCATTTGCATGGATCTCATGACAGAAAAGGCTTAAGAATATGTCTGCTCCCTGCTGATCCTATGGGATTCAGAAGAATATCCAGACACATGAAATTTAAAAACAACTACTCTTACTTGTAAACAGGAAGAATCTTGTCAAGTAAGGAAAGGAGAGGAAAGGATTTCTCCACACCCTTGGCTGGTTTTGATAGCAGCAAGTATGAAACAGGACCTATGATCACTGGCACGGTATCAATTCCAAGCTGCAAGTCATAGAAACAAAAGAAGATCATCTAAATATTTGACAGAAACAGTAGCAGTACTTAGGAAAATTGGTGAATTCAGGAAATGGCTGCTACTCGACAAGTGAACTTCATCGGTTGTGCTTAAATCAAGAGTGTTCATCGCTAGCACATATTAAGTTAGATATCCATGGAAGATAAAGACTTTCTAACCATAGAGGAACCAAGAGAACCCTACTGAGCAAAGAAAAGAACTAGTAAATGGGAGATAAAGGATCAAAACAACTTACAGATCTGGCCTCCTTGTACTCGTCAACAGCCTTGTGAGAAGCATAGGAGAAGTTAACATCTGGTCCTAGCTCAGGGACAATGTAATGACTATATAGGAAACAAAATAGTGTCATTCACGAAACATCAAGTCTAGGGCGTAAAAGGAACAACATAAAGAAGCTTGTTTACATCATGAAGCTCAACTTACTAGTTGGTATCAAACCACTTGGTCATTTCCATGGCAGGGACAGAAGCATTACCCCTGGCCATCGAAAAGTAGATGTCAAATCCAATCTCACCACCATTCCAACCATATCTGGCAGGAACAGCACCAAGCATGGCTGTAGCATCCAATATTTGATCATAGTAAGAAAAGGTGTTGCTTGGAATAAACTTGATTCCCACATCAGCCATATACTTCCAGATGGAGGATCTGAGGTCTGCTGCGACCTTTTGCAATTCCTCAGCACTGCTCTTGCCATCCCAGAAAGATTCCAAAGCAAATTTGAGCTCTCTCTTGGGGCCCATCCGAGGATAACCAACAATGTGGGATGCCATTGCCCTGTTTCACCATGTATCAGGATCCCAAAGCGTGCAGGTAAGCTTAAACATGTGATTTCAAAACAAACAACAACAGAAATTGCTCCAACAAGTGTGATGAACACAAAGTTGCATCTTTGGGATTATTTCAAATCAACTTTATGAGATGTTATCTATCAGCATGTCACATTGTCGCAAAAGGACAATGGATGTTGAAACATGGGAAGAAAAACATCATTTAGCTTAGTTCCATTAAGTTCAGCCCCAATTACTCAACGAAAAGATAGAAAAAGACAGTTGCAAGCAACAATCGTTTATGAAAGGAATATGTCAATAAGATATACCAGCAATAAGGAGCATGTACAGAAAGGAATGTCCAAAATAGGACATCATCCGTTTCAAGTCACTCGCTCTGAAGCACAAATGGAACAGGTAGAAATTATAAAGAAAGTAAGCTTCCAGCTTTGTGCTGAAAATACTAAGCAACAAGAAGAAATTAGAATTTGGAAATAAACTGCGTTTTTAAGAACCGTAACTTAGAAGAGAGTTGAATCAAAGCATGCGCTTTTTTTAATACACGACTACATAAACACTACCCTGTTCTAAATCCAATATCAGTTAGTCCAACAACTGGCCAACTGCCTATTTTCCAGATCTATAAAAGGAACGAACTTAACATAAAAGTGATCCAGATCACAACTAGAATCAAACGAATTAGTCACAGTTCTTCATACAAAGACCCCACTTTACAAAATCTACTTCAACCAAAAACAAACAATCCTAAAAAGAAAGTATTCATAAGAAATGAGTAAAATTTCAATCTTTACATCAGATAACTTTAAAAATTCAACAAATCAGAATAAAGTGAAAACAGGATGTGTTTCGAACACTACCTTACGGAAAAAGTAGGAAGAGAGAAGTGAAGCAAAGAACGAGAACGAGAAGACGATGAAAAGGAGAGTGTTAGAGACTGAACAGATATGAGCTTTAGAGATGCGAGTGTGGGGCAAGAAACTTTGTTCATCACATTTATAGTACTCCTCACTCTATCTCTCTCACAACCGATTGTCTCTCTCTAGATCTAAGCATCATTATTTATTTTAAGTGCTTTTCAATTTACGGTGTTGTCTATTAAAATTGTTTATTAAATTCGCTATTCCATTTCTACACTATTTTTAACAAAATGCAAGAGTCTTATATTTTTGCAAAATTTTTAAATAAATTTGTATAATTTTTGAATTCATTATTAAAATTTTAATGTTAATATCTATTTAGACAAAAAAATCTTGATAAAAATAAGAGTTTTATTATTAAATTTATAAAAAAGACAACGGATTCAGTAAACAAGATTTCTCAATTTGCAGAGTCTGAAAATGGTCATAATGTACACAACTTGCTCTTTGAATTTTTACGAAAAAACTGTTTTCGTGACTTGAACCCAAGACTTTATAGTCACAAAAGGTTCACCCTTTTATTATTAAAAATATTATCATATAAATTGATGATAATATTAAGATTAATTGCTTCAAGAAGATTGTGGTTGCATGAAATGATATTTGCTGCTTCCGTAAGTAAATGTTGGATGTTGGATCATAATACCCACTCAAGTAGGTTTCCTCTTTTTTTTTTTTGGATACAATGAAGGATGATTTAAAATACTTATAAATACCCTTTAAATTATAAATTATGTATTATTGTTGAATTTCACTTCTAAAATTAGTAATTTGAATTTTTTCTTAATCACCTAACTTACTTTCTAATCTCTTTTTTTATCTGTATATAAGGTATATTATGAGTTCCATTTAAATTTTTCATTGCAAGTCATTCGGAAATAATCTTTCTATTAATTAGGAGTAAAGTTACGGACTACTATACTTTTTTAGATCATGTGTATTAATATAATTTTTATTGAGTTGTTATTGTTATTGTTATTTTTATTCTCGTTATTTATGAGTTTCATTTGGAGGAATTGTAATATAAGTGTGAAAAAATGTAGAAAAATTGAGTTTTGAGAATTAAAATTTACAAGAAGACAAATCTCCAACCTACTCCACTTTTGTTTACTCAAAATCATTATCTTGTCAACCTAAATGTCAAATCTCAAATATGGCTTAAGTTGAACATCGTCATGATTTAATAATAAAAGCAACCAAGAAGTCACATCAACAAGGTTGGTGGGCTGGAGCAAGTGTAGAATGCAAAATTACTCAAAACCAATATCATGGAAATATAAATATTCCCATTAACTTCATTTGTCATATGATAGTATAAAGTCTTGGTGAGTAGGTGAAATGGAAACAAACCAACCATACCAAAATTTTCAAGTGGAAGACTTTATTAGCCAAGAATCCTATCACATCAAGGGTTTGGTAGGAGATAATTGGACTATGTAATGTTTAAGATAAGGTGTCTTTCACGTGAGAAAATTTGATTATAAAAAAACAATAAATGTATCCTTTTTTTGTCTTAGACTAGGGTATCTACTGGCAGATTTAGTGACTAGTCCCCTTGTTGGCTTGTAGGCACCTCACAGGGTGGGACAGTTGGCTCAAGAATTTAAGGCTGCTCCGTACCCAAAGACAAGAATCGAACCTCTGACCTTTGGTTAAGGATGGATGAGTCCCTACCATTCAACCACACTCTTTAGGTTAAATAAATGAATCTTTAATACGTAAAAAACAACAATGATAATTTAATAAAAATCTACTAATACGTGATGTATAGTGAAATTCAGTAGTATAAAAAACAATAAAAGGACAAACGTGATGTTCCGTAACTGAGCTCTATATTTTCAATTAAAGAACCTATTTGTTAATGACTATAATTAACAGGAATCAAACAGGCAAAACATCAAACAAGGGAGCTGTAGATCAATTCTCAATTGGGTTCCTTAAGATGCACGAGACATTGTCCAATGGTGACTTTCGAGTCAAAATAAGCCCAATTGACCAAGATAAAATCACAATAAAAAAATGATATTTTATTATTTCAAATTATAATATCAAATATATATGTCAAATCATTTTAATAGAGATTGTTATAAGAATTTAATATTTTAAAATTTTAATACTTCAATTTTTAAATAAAATTTCAAATTAAATAAAATTATTAAGAAAAATCTGATTTTCTATTCTATAAAAATAAAATTTGATTGACCGTTAATGCATGAATTACAATTTTTTACTTACATATCTTGGTTATATTAATTTATTGTAACGATCATTTATTTGATGGGAGCATATATATATATATATATATATATTACTTTGAGAACAACAAATTTGTTCCTTTATTTGATACCAGTGGCTTTTTATAATAAATAAATAATAATAATAGTAACATTTAGTGAAAGTCTTGTTAATACGCAGAATCCGCAACTACTAAGATAGAGAGATTTTTTTACAAATAAAAACAACTCTTAAATATTTTTAAAAACCAATTTCTATAATCCCACTTATAAAATCAAATTGACTAACATATTGTGACACCTAAGGAGCAAAAATTCCAATTATTATGTATGCATGTAATAAAATAGAAGGTCTGCCCTTTACCATACTTGTCACAAATAAGAGAAATCCAGTTTTTATTAGGTTGCTCATGAGCTGTCCAAATTAACTCTCCAAGAAGAGCAGTATTCATCAATCGACTCTGTCGAAAACCCAATCCTCCTGTAGATTTTGGTTTAGTCACTCTATCCCAAGAGATTAAATGGATCCCTCTCTTTTTATCAGTACTATTCTAAACAAACTTTTTAATAACTTGGTCTATTTTATTGCAAACATGACTCGGAAACCAAGCAACCTGCATTAGATAATTTGGCATCGCATTAAGGGTAGATTTTACCAAAGTTACTCGCCCTGCCATATTCAGCAAACTAGCCTTCCACCCAGATAGTTTCTTATTCATCCTTGTCACTAAGTCTGTGAAACTACTACTTCTCATCCTCCCATCACTAAGATCAACTCTAAGGTATTTGCCAAGATGAGTAGTGTAACACCCAAATACCCCCTGGGAGGATACATGGATGTCACCCAAGACAGAACAAACAAAACCAAACATCACAC
>JANIPN010000218.1:8030543-8043337 GCA_027478595.1 Erythroxylum anguifugum
ATTATAAATATGCATAAAAAGTCGCAAACGACACTTATTTTGAATAATTAAAATTCTTCTAAAAAGACACTTATTATAAATCAGAGGGAGTATTATTTAAAGTATTTTTATACCTTGTACATTAACCATGAAAACTATAATGACGCATTCGAAACTACTTCTTTATTTAACTAAGGATAAAGTTATGTTCTATCGAACCTTTTTAAACCTCGTTTTTTAGTGAGATTTTAACTAGATGTTAATGATGATGATGATAAACTATAATGATCACTAAAATACGATGATTTCATATATTTTTTTCATAGCAGCGAAAATGTTATTATATTATTTTTATCATATTGCATAACTACTTTAAAAGTAAAATTTATTAAGTTATTTTAAAAAATCCTTACCATCAGCGCGATTTATATTGAGTGTTATTGCAATAATTATGATAACTTATCAATTCATTCAACTATCAAATGTTTTTGTATTAATAGAAATAATTGATGATCTTGTTAATATTATTATCACAATAGTTCTGACTTTTTACTATGACTATTATTTTTAGCAATTTATTCAAAATTAAAAGGTGAACTTAAGATATAAAATTGAAATAAATACCAAACCATACAAAGCAATCATAGTAAGCCAATAGTTTCCAAAAACTAAAAAAGATAAATTTCTTAACTTGTAAAAGTCAATTATGCAAATTAGGAAGTCTAGATAACTGCATTATGATCAGTTTCTTTAAAGTGTGGCTAGTCCTAACTTAATCTATGGAAAGAAGTGTTATCTCTATTAAAAATTAGAAAATTAGTATGTAAGTTTGGTTAGTTATAGAGATGTCAATGAACCAAGCCAAGAGACCCAGGCTGCTCTTGGCCGGTGGCCAACCTATCTTATTTTTTTTAATTAAAATTTACAAAAACGACGTTGTTTTTGTAGTTTTAGTTTAACCCGGACCAGGCCGTGTCGAGCCAGGCCAAAATTGACATCCCTAGTTAGTTAAATAATTAGATGTTGTAATTAGTATATCTAGCAACATCAATATGGGATAAGAAATCAAATTAATAAATTCCTGTCATTTGAGAAGAAAAAAATTACAACTTAGGGGACATGATTCCCACAGTATTTCTTTTCTGGATACAATGCAAGTAGCTTTATAGCCAAAAGATTGATATGCCTGCAATAAATGTGAAACAGATTCACAACATAATGTAGTAGTTCACTGATACAAAGCAATTATCCCAACCCTAGTTGCAGCTCCAGAAGGCCCCGTCGCTGGCATCACTGACTTCTGAAAATGGTTGTCCCGGTATCACAAAACAATCAGTATACAATCATTGCTTTATACATGCAACAAAACGAGCTGCACTCCTGAAACGGTCAACATCTGCGTCTTTTATAGATTGTAGGTGGTCACAATATGTTTCTGCACATACAGTTCAGTACCTTGTACATGGAATCTGAGTTTAGCAACATGAAATGATTTTCCTAATCCAATGAAAAAGCGCCCCCACAGTATCTGCATAGTTCATTATCAAATCATCGTGAATATTGAGAATGTGCTGTTAAATATGATTTTCTGCTTTGTTTACATTTATGAATACCAAGATCATGGAATTGAAACTTTTCCAGTATTAGTTCTTCAATGTGGATGAAGAGAGCAAAAGTACATGTAAACATCTTGAAAATACTCAACAATGGCAGATGAGCATGTGTGAGGTCAAATTTGGTGATGTACCAACGCTATTAGATGATGTCAATCGCGATCATATCACAGACCCAAAATATAAAAATGATAAGAAAACATATATTACCTGTTACTGAACTTTTCAACAGCATCAGCAGCATAAAGAAGTGTTTCGTTGGCTTTTTCCAGAACCATATAAAGCTCCTTCCCTCTTGTTGTACGAGCAATAACCCATGCATTATTTTTCGCTCTAATACATATTTCCATATCTTTCTCTTTACCCATGTTATCCAGCTTTGCTCTATTCTTTTCCAAATCTACCTCTTCTCTAAGCTTATTCATTGCAAGTAAAGATTCCTGCATCACATTAACATGTCAAAAACCAGTAATAAGACATTGAATAAACAAAGAGGATTTGACACTCATTATGACATGATTTTACATTATTTTTTACACGTGCAAGGCATAAAACCTGGGAACAATCTCACGACAATGACATGGAAATTCATGACTAGGCTACATAAAGTTGCTAATAAATGAATACTGCCTACGCCTTAAACTGGGAACTCTTCTTCCATACATATAAATGCAGACATGCATGAACCTAATATGTATACATGTATATTTATATGCATATGAATTTACTTTTGTCAGTTGGCACAAGAGTAGTTTTCAGTATGCCGGCCAATTTTTTATGAACTACAATAACAATGAAGAGCTAGAGATGTAAAACTCTCAAAACTTATCATTCTAATTCATGTCTCTCAAACAAGATAGTCAATGTTGTGTCAATCAAAAGTAAATAATATAAGATTGTCGGTGTTTATGTGACAACTAATATCAAAATTTGAGTAGAATACAATTCAATTCAACAGATTTTTATAATGAAACTAACTGAATTGAATAGCAACTGAAGTATCACATTTGATATAAATATTAAATGAGAAACTTCAACTGAATTCTTTTGTCTGATTGGATAATGGAATGCACATAAATTGATATAAAAAGTTAATTTCTCTTCATATATATTGTTAGAACTTTATATGGAGAATTTTGTTTGTTGGCTGCACTTCAAATGAATTGAATTATTAATCAATCTCAGATATTCTGAATAGAATTGCCAATACCTACATCAAACCCACAGTTCAATGCAATTCAAGGTTCATTTTATAATTAAAGAGCGAAAAAGTATCAACCGGATTAAGGTCATCAAATTTTATTCATATTAAAAACAAGCTCCTACTGTTTAGGATACACACAGTTGTTGATCTTGAAGGACCAACAACCCCAAGACCAACATTAAAATATGGAAATTTTTGCAGGGCTCCTTTTCAACTATCTTTATGTAAATTAAATGTTATATTACTGCAAGTTAACAATATAGAAAGGCAAAAGAGCAGCATACTAGTTTTAAACCCACCTATAAATTGCAACCAATATGATATTTCTGGTTACTTGATTCACTATGCCCAGATATTAGATTTGTTAACTTTGCTACCTCAGGGCCTTCAGCCACAAGAAGTATTCATCCAGGACCATGTCAATATTGCTTAACTTGATGCAAGTACCATTAAAATTCATGCTTACTGGAATTTGGATCAACACAGTATTGTTGATATTCTCAGAGGTGAATGTTTACACAATGGCTTCATTAATGAAGAAAGATCATGTATAGAATTACCTTGGTTAGAGTTGTAACTTTTGCTGCTGGGGAAGCTCTGGATACATTTCTATCATCAACTAGTAAATAGCGATATCCACTTACATGATAAGCATTCTCCCCACCCCATCCTTTTGAGAGTTTCTCTTCAACTTTCAACATCTTGAGGGAAGCCTACCAATTTGGCATGAAAGAAAAATCAGATCACATATATCAATGGATATATAATGAGTAACAACATGTGACAACTTTGACCACGTAAAGCTGAGAACATAATGCACATAGGGGAAAGATGGGGCCCTTTAACATCAGTTTTCCTTTCATATGTAACCACCTAGAAGGCCCAAGTCTGCCAACCACATATAATGGTCAAGCAGATCATTTACAACATAAATTGTCAAGAATCTGCTCCTAACATAAACCGAAGCAAGCAATGAAAACTGGACACAAGCCATATAGTACACACCTAAAGTTGAACATGTTATCATGAAAGGGAACAGGTGAACCAATCAAATATCAGCTTTTGAAATTTTCAGTGAGGGATAGATCATCACAATAAGCAGATTATTCTAATAAAAGCCATTAAAATAGATTATAAGTTGAACCCTATTCAGCAAAATGCTAAATAAAATCAGCTCTTCTTAGTCCATCACAATAGAGATATTTCAAATTGACCAGTTTCTTTTGGTTACAAACAGGCATGTCTAGATTGTATTGCACTTGCACATAAAAGTTGCTAGATCAGCTTCAAATTTATTCAACAACTATCAAATATATCAACCAGAAATTCCTAATGCAACTGAAGAAAATGTATGATATGAACCAGATTCTCATTATATGCATTTTCATGCTTACCTTTTCAGAAATCACCTAGTAATAAAATATTCAAAAGCCATCTACCATACTTGCAAGCTATTTTTCTGGAAAACTCTATGTATACTACACCGAAGACTTATAAGTATCACCTCATGAAGGCATGACTACAAGAACTTCCTATTTACAAAGAAAAAGGAAATGTTGGCATACTAGTACCCATTGAAGAATAAAAAGCGCAAAAACCAATCTTGTGATTAGGCATGAACATAGAGGTGGTTGTTACTACGTGGAGAAATATCACATAATAAGGAAGAGACTTGACAAAGATGTTTCACTCCTGTTTTACAAGAACATTTAGAGTCCCACTTGATCCAGTTACCACAGACAAGTTTCAAGGCTCTGATGGAAAGGAGAATTAATAGAAAACAACACTAGAACAATTCAAAAAAAGACTCAAATAGAAAATTAGAACAGAGGAGCAAGATGCAGACAATGAAATCACTGTAACAGCAATTCCATCTTTCTTCACATTCAAAAATGTTGACTAAAGACATCCAAGTAGGTACTCCTAGAAAAAAAGTTAAGTAGCTATTAGAAAATTATTATGTCAGGGCAAGCACTTACACTTTCAACAATTTGCTGCTTCACCTGGGAGACACCCTGCTCCCCATTCAGAAGGGATGAGACGGGCAACAGAAGGATCAAAGTAAGGCTTTTATATTGATAAGCACAGAGATACATTCTTTCCCCAGTCTGCTGAAGATAAATTGTTGGAGTGGCAGATATCAAGCTACCCATCTCTGAAATTTGAATATCAGTCCCAAGAAATCCATCTTTCCCTTTATGCCACCTATCATGCTGCAAGGGCCTTTTAATGTGATTGCTGTTACTTTGGCCAGGAGAAGCATCCCGAGAGTGATATTGCTGTTCTGAAACGGAGCCAGAATGGATCGAGGTTGATGTTGCAGTGGCATTAGATGCAGTACTTCCTCTGAGTAAAGAGGACCAGGAACTTACTCCAGAAGATAGAGCACGAGGAGTCAACCTTAGAACTGCATATGTAAACAAATTTGTAGTATCCTCCTGACAAAAGCATTGGAATGGAAGTTAGAGCTGGACCCAAAAATAAACTCACTAATTCAGGAAACATTTGAGAATTTAATCAAAATCAATGTCATTGACTTTTCATCAATCTCATCTAGAAATTGAGGAGATAAGCAACTTCATGGTTAGAAAATCGCTAATGTCAAGGATGAACTTTAGAGATTGAACCATACCGGAGAAAGTGTAGTAGACACAAGAAGGTCCTGAAACATAATCAATGAGTAACATGATGCTGACCCCGCAGAATATTCTAACACCTTGACAAGTGACTGCCATAGAAGTATCAGCATCAGTATCATAAATGGAAAAACTTTATAGTTTAGACAGTGAATTTAGGGGTGCCTAAAAAGAGAGTGGTGATGCAACGCAAGCTTTCCACAAAATAAATGTTAAAGGTTTAGAATAATATGGAGGCGTTGTAAACTATGCTAATGGGTGGTAACACAGTTTAATTGTTGAAAGTACAGTAATATGAGCCAAAGCTCCCTCAATGCTCCCCATAACTGATCTGAATGAATTTGTATAAAAACACACGAATATAGGAGAAGGCACTAACAGTGCGACTAACTCAAATTCAGAGTTCACTAGTTTACAGTCAACTTTTTGCTAGTTGGTGACTTTCTTCAATTTGATTGACTAGCTACAGACTTGAATTGAAAGCCCTATATATTAAACTACAATTTGTTAGGTCAACTTAATTAGGTGGGTCCTATGAGTAAACTTGGATACATGAGCACTCTTATCTTTGAGGAAATGCAAAAATACAAAAAAAAAAAGAAAGAAAAAGAAAACCCTCTCACATGTACTGTTATTTTTGGGAAAATAACGAAAAGCTGCACCATTTCAGCTATATAAAATCCTAAAAGCATTTCCTTAGACAAACCTGAACTTCTATAGCAGCCTCCCTCCCAACAGTCAGCATCTGTACGGTTCCACGCTCCATTAGGCAGTCACGAAATGATGGTAACTGGAGTTTCTTTGTGATAAGAAAAACTGTTGCAGAGATAAAGTTACACGTCAATACACCAACTTCAGACAACACTTTGGTAGCTCTAATCCAATGCAAACCATTTGAAACAGCAACTTCAGCATACCCCAGCAGCAGTAATCCATTGAAGACCACTTTCGATATGCTGACAATTAGTGATTTATAATGACATATTTTGAACCAAAGGCAGAATATATTTATTTAGTGTAACTAATGTATGTACTCAGTGGTAATTCTCACCATTTAGATAATCCATGATGAAAGAGTACAAATGGGTTCGGACAAGTCCTCCACTAGGTTCTTTCTCAAGCATTGATCTTATAGATCCATGGAACATCATGAAAAGATTATGAACTTCCTTGAGAACCTTTTGCAATGCATCAACCCGCCAAATGGCTTCCGATGCTTTACTTTTCTCCACAATCTATGCAAGGTTAAGCATTAATAAAGGATTTCATCCAATTCAGAAACAAAGCATACTTAATATCCTCTTTCAATACAATAATCACATATTCACCATCACATTAAACAGCATTGCTTATAAAGGGAACAGATAGCACACCATCACCATCCAGATATCTGGCTCTGCCTCATAAAAAATATGAGAGTGCCTCTCTGCTTCTATAACCTCACAGGCTGCCTCTGGAGAAAAAATCCTGCCAAAGAAAAAAATTTCAAGTGTAACTGAAGGCAAAATGAACTGATCAAACTATGTCAAAAAGACCTGATCCTTGTGATAATTTGAGAATCTTTGAAAGAAATATACAATTGTAGAAATTTAAACACTATCTCAAGCAAATTTTACTGATGGCATACTGAAACTAAATAAAAGAAATTGAGCTCCCTGTCCTCAGCACCTCAGAAACACAATGTATTGGGACCAAACTCGATATGTACCTTGTAAATGTAATGAGTCCCTCGCTAAGCCCTATCACTGAAAGTTGAGCAGAGAAGGGCAAATCAGCAGGAAAAAAGAACAAAATCTTGTCCAGCTCCTGGCCTTCCTGTTGCCCTCTTTTCAAATCAAATACACAAAACTGCACGCCATCATTGGAAGCATTTACAGATGCCAAACCCATGACTTCTTTTAATTTGCAAATCTTCAGGGAAAACAAAACAGGAAACGGAATCAGCCAAAGGAGCATATTCTCGAAATTGAGTGAAATTGAAATCAAGAACGAATGAAAACATTAAGAGTGACAATCAGTTCAGGCCGTACTTAACAGTGGACACTACCAATCGCTGGATTTTCTTACAGTAAATCCTTTAGGAATATGCATCCCATTTTATTAACAGCGAACTCCACTACAGCTTACAGAACATAACCATGATAACATTTCCTTCAAAATCAAACTCAATCTCAGATAATCTCGAACCCTTACCACATGATAATGATAAACAGGAACTTAAGAGTAAACAGCACAGCTAATCTTCAACCATATTAAGCTGCTGCAATCAATAAGAACATAAGATTTCCATATTACTTACTTCTCGCGACGAATAGTTTACCCAATTCGTAAATTATAGCCCCAAAGTGGTCCGTACAATCGTAAATAAACAAAATTAACAAAACCCAATAGTGGAATCATCACTAAGAAGAAAAGATAGCTAGCAACTAACTAAATCTCCCAAAGATATTTTTTTCAAGAAGAAAAAATCAAAGATAGAACTTTCGGGCTAGAAGTTAACATTGAAAAGACTAAGTCAATCCTAACTAGTCGCTACAGATTATTAATGAAGTTTAATCAAACCAGAAATCAGAAGAAGTAGAAAAGAAGAGGAAGTATGATAAAAGCGGAAATTTTATTAACACTTACATGAAATTGAGGTGTTGCAAATGGTTACGAGAGAAGAAGAGATTCGTGTAGGAAATATGGTCTAAAGAATTCAGATTTGAGAAGCTATTCTACAGGTTCTTTTCGGTTTGATGCAATTTGGAATGTTAGTTATAGCTGCACGTTCGCAAGGGCTCTACTGGCACTTGGTTGCTTTGGGCTAGACCTGACAATGAGCTGCAATGGCTCGACCCAAACTCGCTTTTTCTCCAAATTGATCCGATCAGTTTAAGCCTAATAAACCTTTTAAAACCCAACCCAACTGACTACTAATTCCCTGAACTCTTCAAGCCGCCGTAGTTAGGCATAACTCCCGCTCATGGACGGAGCCACTCCCCCACATAAACCTCAATGGAGGCGCACTGAGTTCTTATCTTTTTTCATTACTTTGGATCAAGCGATGGAGAAATTTTAAATTTTAGTGAAAGAAGTTATGGGTGAAGGAATTAATCTCTACGATTAATTGTTTCATAACACTGTAAGAGTCTTCATCCTTGAACCATTGCGGTTCACACAACGCGATTTGCGTTTGGTTTC
This sequence comes from Erythroxylum anguifugum, assembly GCA_027478595.1. NCBI lineage: Eukaryota > Viridiplantae > Streptophyta > Magnoliopsida > Malpighiales > Erythroxylaceae > Erythroxylum > Erythroxylum anguifugum. The sequence continues at coordinate 8,039,159 of JANIPN010000218.1, forward strand.
AGGCGGAGAAAAGAAACATACAATACAAAACAGTCACTGATTCATTGTCCATCTTTCTCGTCGACCATGAACGCCCCCATCATTGGTAAGAGCCTGACTTTTCTTCTTTTTCCGTTCTTTTATTGAAATTGAATTATGTGTCTGTTTGTATGAAGAATAGGGCAATGTTTATTGATTTGAATGCTTGTTCCTTTTCTTTTCTGGGTAAAAAAAGATCCATTGCAAGGGGATTTTCCAGAGGTGATAGAGGAGTATCTGGAGCATGGGATAATGAAATGCATAGCTTTCAATCGCCGTGGTACTCTTCTTGCTGGTTCGTACTTTCACTCCCTCCCTCACTCTTTTGCCATTTATTATGATACTCATCAAATTGACGTTGATGCACCTCTTGTTATGCCATTGATGAACTCATTGAATCTAGTTTAACTTAGGTTTTATTTTAACTCTTTCTATTTACACATCAAGAGATTAACTTTCTTATTCTGTTTTGGTCGCAAGACCTCGGTTTTTGTGTTTTTGGTGTTTGCAGGACATGTAAGTTATTCGTTTTCTTAATGTCTTTTTTTTACCTGTTCTTATGTATCTTTTATTATGAAGGTTTAATTGCCGGTTTTACTTCAAATTGTAAATTTTATCATATTATCAACATGAAGAAGCATTGCCATCCACTCTAATTATGGTACATTTGTTCAGCTGGGTGCTCTGATGGCAGTTGCATCATCTGGGATTTTGAGACCAGGGGAATTGCCAAGGAGCTTCGAGATAAAGAGAGTGTTGCTGCCATTACAAGTGTGTGTTGGTCAAATTGCGGGCAGCACATTCTGATGTCTGCTGCAGACAAGTCATTGTGTCTTTGGCATGTTCTTAATGGACAGAAAATTGGACGCATAGTTTTACAGCAAACCCCATTACTAGCTCGTCTACACCCACATTCCTCTACACCATCTCTCTGCTTGGCGTGCCCACTTTCATCTGCTCCCCTCATTGTGGATTTAAACACAGGAACCACTACAATTCTTCCTGTTGCAGTATCTGACATTGCAAATGGACATACTCCTGCTTCACGCAACAAGTCCTCAGATGGTACTCCAAGTTTCAGTCCCACTGCTGCTTGCTTTAACAAGTATGGGGATCTGATTTATGTTGGAAATTCAAAGGGTGAAATACTTATAGTAGACTACAAAAACATGCACGTGCATGCCATGGTCCCCATTTCTGGTGGTGCTGTGATAAAAAACATAGTGTTTAGTAGAGATGGACAATATCTTCTCACAAATTCAAATGATCGGACAATCAGGATTTATGAAAATCTTCTACCTCTAAAAGGTGGGCTTTCCATCCTAGAGGATCTAAAGAACAACGTCAATGAGCTTGACGGTGTTGAGAAAATGAAAGCTGTTGGAGCAAAGTGCTTGGCATTTTTCCGGGAGTTTCAAGATTCCATAACAAAGGTTCATTGGAAAGCACCTTGCTTCAGTGGTGACGGGGAGTGGGTGGTCGGCGGTTCTGCGAGTAAAGGAGAGCATAAGATCTACATATGGGACAGAGTTGGGCATCTTGTGAAAATTCTTGAAGGTCCAAAAGAAGCATTGATTGATTTAGCTTGGCATCCTGTTCATCCTATTGTCGTATCTGTTTCCTTAACTGGGTTGGTTTACATTTGGGCCAAGGATTATACTGAGAACTGGAGCGCCTTTGCACCAGACTTCAAGGAGTTGGAGGAAAATGAAGAGTATGTGGAACGGGAAGATGAATTTGATTTGATACCTGAAACTGATAAGGTAAAAATGTAATTGACTAGTTTCGGAATGCATATCCTCAATATGTGTGAGTAGATACCTATTGTGCATATATATTACACATATCTGGCAGGTCAAGATATCAATATAAAAGATAATCAATTATTAAAAGATGCCTACGAATCACTTCATGTTTCAAATTTGTAAATATGCCTTGCAGGTCAAAGAATCTGATGTTAATCAAGATGATGAAGTAGACATCCTTGCCATTGAGGAAAATGCTTTCAGTGAGTCAGATATGTCACAGGAAGAGCTGTGTTTCTTGCCTGCCATTCCTTCTCCTGATGCTCCTGACCAGCAAGAGAAGTATGGGGGAAGTTTTTCGAAGTTGATGGACTCTAATCATTCTGGATCACCTCTGTCAGATGAGGCTGCACAGAATGGACAAGCAACAAACCACGAATTGAGTCCACTTGAAGGTATGTAATGCGTTCCTTTTTTTCAGAGGTTTGAAAGTGAATTGGTTTCTTGTTTAAAATGGTCAATCTGCAAATTCTTGTTATCAAAAGTTCAAAACGTATCCAGTATCTCCTCCAAGTCTCACTGCCAAAGTCAATCCTGATCTGACCCTACCATCATTGCATCAGTTGATCGTTAGTATCTTCATGAAAGTATCAAAATAATCTGAAGGCTGAAGCTAATGTGCAAAACCAAATTAGAGAGAAATTAAGAAGAAAAGACAAGAATTAATCATATTAAACAGGAGTAAGTGGATAGATTATAGAACCAATCGAATTGCGTTAAATTGATCCCAGATCACATTGAATCAAACTTTGACCAGAGATTCTTCTTTTCTGAGTTAGTGCATTACCAGTTAGTCTTTTGCATGCATATATCTGTATTTGCTAACTGTACATGTTTGTGTTCATGCTTGAAAGTAGCTTTCCCTGTCTGCTAGTTATTTGTTTTAAGGGTATCACTGACTCTGATCTCGCCGTGGATGTGCCTGTAGATGACACTGGGGGCACACGCTTGAAGAGAAAACGGAAACCATCAGAAAAAGGGTTGGAGTTGCAGAAGGGGTTGGAGTTGCAAGCAGAGAAAGTGAAGAAACCACTGAAACCATTAAAATCTTCGGTTAAAATGTCAAAAACAAAAAGCAAATCTGTTGTTAATCGAGATACGAGTAATGGTGTACATGGTGATGAACTCTCAGATGACTAATCTTGAAGTTTAACACTTAATTCTTTAGCTGCAAAATGCATTCAGCAGAACTAATTAATCTAACACCAGTGGTAGTTCTAATTGTTTGGGGTTGGTCTTCTGTTGGTAGTTGTCTACTGTACCGGTTATATTTATTATATGCTAGCGTTCATTCTTCTTGAGACTGTATCTTCAAGTAAACAAAACCATCTGACATTCTGACCGCCCCATGTAGCTGCCCCGACTGTTTCTGGCCCTTATAAGCTCGCTTTTGGAAATTGTTGTTTGTCTGGGATGAGTTGCCTATCGTCTGGCCCGGTTCCTATTTTTGCCCATTTAAAAGTTAGAGTCGAATTCAAGTTAATAACATTATTAGATATAATAATAATAATTTTTTAAAAAAATTTAATTATTTTTAATATATCAAATTGTATTCATAAATTAATTAATTCTCATTATGGTTAGAAGTTAAAAGTGTGAATATTTATATAAATAAAGAAATTTGCATGTCAAATGTATATAATAAAATACTATAAACTACAAAATTACATTAAGTTATTCTAATCAATAAAAGATATTCATCAATACTATAATGCTTCAAAACATAATTGTAGTATTATTTACAAAAGAAAGATAAATTAATTAGTACTAATATAACTATTTCATATTTGTCGGTAATTTCATCTCGATTCTAAGATGTGTTCGAAGTTGTGTTGAAGTGATATTATACTCTAATTGAGAACTTAAATTTTCATTCACTTTCTCTAATTTACCGTTCATTTTTAGTATAATTGTCAAATAATTCATCGCTTTGTCCATACATGCTAATATAATTATGTATAACACAACAAGCAATAATGCTTTATTTTTCTTTTATATTTTGTGACTCAACATGTGTGAAAGAATAGGGAATCTTTCTTCTAGAACGTCAAAATATCTTTCAATAATATTTCTTAACAAAGAATATTTGTAGTTAATCAATTATGGTGAATCTTAAGGTCTTCATCTCCCTTTATAATCTTATAAACAATATACATCATCTTGATAACGTGAAAGAAATTCAAGCATGTCTGTAACGCCCCACAGTAGGGGTTAGATGATGACGGCTATGAATATTTTGGCATGCATTCATGGCATTTTCCGGGTACATTGGTTTAATAAAACTTCGGATTGATTCGGACTGTATTAAGATAATTTTTGAAATTTTTGTATACTTCGAAGATTTTTAGAAATTGCT
>JANIPN010000218.1:8089213-8100224 GCA_027478595.1 Erythroxylum anguifugum
TGGAGTGAGTTCTATCTTCTACTAACACTACTTTAGTTCCTTTATCCCTTCACTGTAAATTCCAAGATTGAGTTAATATGCTGAGTGTCTTCCTAAATTTTCTCCCTATTTATCTCAGTGACATAAGAATAGAATTCTTGAATAACATCAGGGGAGCTTGGAGTTCTATCCCTTACCTCATTATAACATTCTCTATTAATAGGCTAGCATAAGCAATTGAAACCTTAGATTTTAGGTTTAACTCTTCTTTATTAAGATTGGTCTATATAAGTTCCCGGTAATCTCCACATTTAAACTCTCTCCCTGTAGGGATCCACACATAATTTAGAGATTTTTGGTTTGTTTCTAGGAATAAGATATTTTAACTGAATCCTTTACCAGCTTATCTCCCTCTCTTACTATGAGTAGTGGAATCTGCTAAAGTTACAAGCTTACTTGTGTCTCCAAGATTTAACCCCATAAAAATTTGTTTCTTTAGCTAAACTCATTTTTAATATTAGAGGGGAAATTAGGTTGCTGAATGTATAAAAAGATGGCTTTGTTATGGATGAGAGTTGTATTTGTGTTATTTCTTACATTGGGAATAATATTGTTAAGAAGTGTGTTTACTTTGGCTTTTAAGATTTGATGAGTGTTCTTGACGTAAACCTTAAACTTTTTTATGTTTCTTCATTGCCAACGATGATCATTATGAATATTGAAGTGATGATGAGGTGGGCAAGTTGTGAACTAATGTTTTCTTAAGTTTTTGTAATTTTAAAAGGAACCTTTACTTAATTTTTATATTAGGGATTAATGATTTCTTAAGTTTTTATAACTTAGAAATGATTTATTAAGTTTCAACATGATCAAATATTGTTCTAGATAGTCTTTGTTCAACACAATCAAAATTAGTATATTAAGGCTTAAATATAATCTTTGTTCTACATGATCAAATTTTGTTCTATTTATTCTTTGTTATAAATAATCAAAATTAGTAGATTAAAGTTTAGATATAGTCTTTGTTCTACTCAGTAGTATTGAAGTCAAATTGATCTTTTTTAATCTACAAATTGAATTAATGTTTATAATTTATTAAGTCAAACCTGTTGATTGTTTCTTAAACATTGTGTCTTACTCTCGATGATTTAAATTTACTTGTGAATATCTTTTTGTGCTTAGGTATGTAATGTGGATGAAATTATTTTTAACGATTACTTTATAGGTTTTAATGGCTCAAGATGGAAGTAGAAGACTTTTTAATGACAGATATTTTATGTTAGAGCCTGAATTTAGATATATTGGTGGGGATATTGCTACATTTGAGAATGTTGACATTGACTATGTTAGTAATAGACAAATATATGAGGTAGGGGAAGGATTTTGGGAATAATCAAATTGATAAGGCATATTATAGAGTTCCTAATTTCATGATTTCATCTTTAAATAGTTACTGAGAGTTATAAAGTTAAACCAAAGTTGTATTAGGCTAGTAAACTTTATGCAAATATATGGGATTGTTGATGATATGTAACTCATCAGTTAGATACACATATCCATGCTCCTGACATATTACATATAATTGGAGGAGAGACCATGACGATGATGAATAAGGTGTAAATATGGAGTAACCATGTGCGTATGGGAATGTGGAGAAATATGGTGCATGAAAATTTGGAGGAACAAGGTCAATATATGAATGAAATTTTGGAGGAATAAGGTGCACATATGGATGAAAATATGGAGGAACAGGATTCACATTTTCAACCATACTTTTATGTAAACATTTTAGATGGCCATCATCCAGTTGAATTGAATCAATATATTGTGATGTTGTTATTAGTACTAATAAATATCCTAGTGGAGAGAAGGCAGGTGAAGCTTTGCGTATACCCAGTTCAAATGTTAGGGATAATCTTCTAAATGGAGCACATGAGTGGAGATTAAGAATGGAGTTTGAAATTGAGAAAGAATTTAAAGATGTTATTGTTAATTATGCAGTATCTTACTGGACACAATTTTAGGTTTAAAAAAGCGTAAGAGTAATTTAATTAGGGTTAATGTGTATTGATGGATGCCCATGGGTTTTATACGTTGGATATGATAAGAACGAGAAATATTTCAAAGTTAAAAATTATAACCATTTTTATAGTTGTTCCACAACAAACAAACTAAAATTGATTTCTTCTAAATTCTTGATGAGAAACTTCAAGGATAGAATTATGGAGAAGTCTAATATCATACCCAAAAAAAAATGATTGAAGAATGCAAAGAAAAGGTCAATATTTTTGTTAATTCAAGCGTATGTAGAAGCGCAAAAAAGGGATTAAGATAAGAGAGAGTAACATATTATATTAATAAATATGCAAAATTGCAATTTTACGTACATGAGTTGAAAATAAACAATCTTGGATCAACAGTAAGGTTATAAATATCAAGAAATCAAGAGACTTCATTGCCACAGGTAATAATAAATGAAAATATCATTAACGTATTAATATTTTCTACTTTATTATGTTATGTTATACATTATATTAATACTTCTTTAAATTTTGTTATAGCCTAAAAGATAATACATGTGTTTTAATGCCATGAAAAGAGGATGGAAGCATTTAAGACCAATTTTTGGGCTTGATGGATGCTTCCAAAAGACATAATTCCAAGGCTAATTGTTAAGAGCAGTTGGTAGGGATGGTGATGGAGGAATGTGTCCACTGGCCTAGGCAGATGTAGTGAGAGAAAAACACATATTGATAAACTTGGTTCATGAATTTGTTAGCATCCGATTTAGAATTGAAAGATGGTGAAGTACTTACAGTCATATTTGATATACCGAAGGTATGTTCATGTTAATATACTTAAAATTGAAATAATTATATGAAATATTAACTAATATCATTTTAGTTTGATTTAGGGATTAGTCGGGGTTGTAAAGGACACTTTTCCAAATGCAGCTCACTGAATGTGTGCCATACATATATATCACAATTGGCATGGCAACTGAAAGGAAAAGGGCCTAAGAAAGCAGTTTTGGAATTGCGCATGGTCAACATACGTTGAAGATTTCAATAAGCAATTGAAGAAACTTGACAAAATAAGCTTTAGAAGTGCTTTAGCATTGCTTGAATATCGTAAAAAGAGGTGGGCAAGATGTTATCAATCCTTTGAAACTAAATGTCCGATAGTTGACAACAAAATGAATGAAACCTTTAATAGGTAGATCCTACTAGCAAAGGATAGGTCAATGATTAGCATGTTTTAGACAATTAAAATAATCGTGATGAAGAGGTATGCATATATGAGACATTTTGTAGTTGGGTAGAAGTCAGATATTGAAGAAGAACAAAAAAGAAGCAACACGATGGAAATTGTATAGAATGAGATGATACTTATGAAATTTTAAAATGGGAAGCATATTGTGAGGATTGGTAGACAACAAATATGTAGTTGTTAAGCATGAGACCTATATGGATACACATGCAAACATACAATTAGCGCAATCTATCACTCAAGAGAAATAGTTGAGACATTTGTAGATTCATGCTATATGAAGGGTTGGTTAATGAGTTTGTATGAACACGTATTACAACCAATTAGAAATGAAACTTTCTGGCCTTCAAGTGATGTAGAGGTGATACATCCTCCACCTAAAAGTGTTATACTCAGTGTACCCAAAATTGTAAGAAGGAAGCAACAAAATGAGCCAAAGAAAATAATAAATCCAAACAAATTGTTTCAGAAGGATAAGTATAGAAATGCTGAAAAAGTGGTAATTTTGGTCGTAACTCTAGAAAATACAACAAAGACATCTCAACTCAAAACACACAAACTTCTTCACAAGTGTGTACACCTTACTTCGATCATATGAATACAGTTTTATAAACATACTAGAAACAACTTCACAGGTATACAAATTTTTAGTTTTATATTAATTATTATTGATTTCAAAGTTGTTTTTATTAAAATTATAGTTAAACTATGGAAATCTGTTTGATGATAATGCTTTATCGAGTTAACAAAGCAATATTGTAAGGAATTTGTTCTTTATCAATTGGTCTTAATTTAAATAATTACCAATTGTGTTTCTAATATTTTATCTTCAATTTGTTAGGTTTACATCTGGACATGTCAATTGAAAAAAGTTTGAAGATGTTGATCCATACATATTCTAATTATCATTTGAACCAAGGGGTTACGATTTAAATGATGTTTTAGTATTACTTCACAATAATTACAAGTTGAAGCAATCAAAATGGAAATGTCATTGACACAATCATCACAACTTAAACTTTCGCAGTCACGTACATTCAAAAATTATGGTTGTGTTTGACTGCGAAAGTTCAGGTTGTGATGATGTGTCAACGATGTTCTCTTTTTTATTGCTTCAGCTTGTAATTGTTGTAAAATAATACTAGAACGTCCTCTAAACCATAAACCTCTTAGTTCAAATGATAATTGGAATGTGCATGGACCAATATCTCTAAACTTTTTTTTATTTACATGTTTAAATGTACCAATTTAGAAAATTGAAGATAAAATATTAGAAACACACTTGATAATTATTTAAACTAAGACAAATTGATAAAGAATACATTTCTTAAAACATTGCTTTCTTATGTTGCTTAATTATTGTTGTAATGAAAATAACTTTGTCAATTATTAAAGCCAATAATTTTTAATATAAAACTAAAAAGTTTTATACTTGTGAAGTTGCCTTTGTTCTAACCTGAATAAGATAATGATAAATATCAATTACTATATGTTTATAAAATCGTATTTATATGATTGAAGTAAGGTGTACACACCTGTAAAGAAGCCTTAGTGTGTTGAGTTAAGCTATCCTTATTGCATTTTATAGAGTTATGGCCAAAATTACCACATTTTTGCACTTATTTTTTCTGAGACAATTTGTTTGGATTTTTTATTTTCTTTAGCTCATTTTGTTGTTTTCTTATTGCAATTTTAGGTCTACCAAGCATAACTCTTTTAGTTAGAGTTTGTATAACCTCTACATCAATTAAAGGCTAGAAAATTCACCTTTAATTGGTTGTAATACATGTTCATACAAACTCATGAACTGACCCTTCCTATAGCATGAATCTACGAATGTCTCAACCCTTTCTTTTGAGTGATGAATAACACTAATTGCATGTTTGCATGAGTATTTATATAGGTCTCATGTTTGTCAACTACATGTTTATTGTCCACCAATTCTCACAGTATGCTTCCCATTTTGAAACTTCATAAGTATCATCTCATTCCATACAATTCTCCATCGCGTTGCTTCTTTTTTGTTCTTCTCCAACTTCTTCATTATATTTGGTGCAATAAGTGACTTCCACCTAATTACAAAATATCTCCTATTTGCATGTCTCTTCATCACCATTATTTTAATTATCTCAAGCATGCTAATTATTGGCCTGTCCATTGCTGGTAAGATCTACTCATTAAAAGTTTCATCCATATTATTGTCAACTATCGGACATTTAGTTTCAAATGATTGGTAACATCTTACCTACCTCTCTTTAGGGTATTCAAGTAACGCTAAAGCACATTTAGAGCTTATTTTGTCAAGCCTCTTCAGTTGCTCATTGAAATCTTCAACATAGGTTGACTATATGCAATTTCAGAACTAATTTTTGAAATCTTTTCCCTTCCCGTTGCCATGTCAATTAGCCTTGGAATTTTGTCTTTAAGAAGCATCTATCAATTTCAAAAATTGATCTTAAATGATTTTGCCATCTTTTCATCGCATTAAAACAAATGTATAATCTTTTGAACTGCAATAAAATATAAAGAAGTACTAGTATAATGTATAACATAGCATAATGAAGAAGGAAATATTAATACGTTGATGAAATTTTCATTTATCACTACCTGTAGCAATTAACTCTCTTGATTTATCGATAATTGTAACTCAACTGTTGATCCAGAATTGCTTATCTTCAACTTAAGTACATAACCTTGTAACTTCACATATTCATTAATATAATTTGTTGTTCTCTGTTTTCTCAATTTCTTCTTTGTTTTTCTAGCATGCTTGAATTAATAAAAATATTGAGCTTTTTTTTTCATTCTTCGACTATTTTTTTGGTACAAATACTAAAATTCTCCAAAATTCTAATTTAAAGTGTCTAATCAAGAATTTGGCAGAAAGCAATTTTAGTTTGTTTGTTGTGAAATAACTGTGATTAGGGTTATAAGTTTTAACCTTGAAACATCTCTCTTTCTTATCATATTCAACATACAAAACTCATGAGCATCTATCAATACATACAAACCTAATTCAATTACTCTCACTTTTTTAACCTAATATTGCATCTACTATGTACTGAATAATCAGCAGCAACATCTTTAAATTCTTTTGCAGTTCTGAGTTCTATTCTCAATCTCCACTCATGTTTGCAACATCTGTAGGATTACCCCTGAGATTTAAACTAGGTTTATGCAAAGCTTCATTTGCCTCCTCTTCATTAGGATATTCATTAACACTAATAACATCACCATAATTTGTTGATTCAATTTCAACTAGATGATGGTTATCTGGAACGTCAAAATAGAAGTTTGATTGAAAATGTGAACCTTGTTCTTCCATATTTTCATCCATATGTGCACCATGTTCCTCCAAATTTGTATTCATATCTGAACTATGTTTCTTCATATTCTCATTCATTTGTGGACCTTGTTCTTAGGCTTGGCAATTGAGATTGGGCTCAACCTGAAGTCAACAGGCCAGTTAATAAATTGTACCAATTAAAAAGTAAAAACTCAACGACTACAAATTAGCTCCACTAAGGTATCATAGTAATAAGTCTCTTTAATAAATGGTCAATTATAAGGTTAAAACATTTACTTTAGTTATTTAGTATTAAAGACAACTTATTAACAATGAGTTAAGAACTAAATTTAGAGAAGCAAATAATATGACAAAAAGAATTATAGCAGGCAAAGAGTTACTAACCTTTTAGAGGTAGAGGAAGGTTTTGGGATAAAAAAGGCAAAAAGTTAATGTGTATTCATTATGGCTTAATAAGACATACTATTGATATGTGTTATAAAAAGCATAGTTTTCCTTCAATTTAAACAGAGATAGAGAGATATTAGGAAAGTAAATCAAATAAGATGTTCAATTTTTGCTAAACCAAATCTTATGATGAAGTGTTAAAAATTGAGTATGATACAAATACAAAGCCTTCTAAGGTTTCTTTAAACAAGGAACAATATATTAAAATTGGTAAATTTTGATGTAGTCTAAATTACTAACTATATGGTTTACACTTAGGATTGAGAAAAATTTTAGATTTGAATTTGACAAATCTAAGTTATAAATGAGGTAAGGGAAAAAGGAACTAAAGCATTCTTTGTAGAAGATTATATTCACTTTATATCATTTGGTACTACCATTGCACCTACATGTACATTCAACGAAAAAGTGAAGCACCAAAAGGATGTTGGAGCGTGTCAATGTATCCAAAAAAAAGAAGTTCGGTAAAAGAAGTTTTGGCTTCATTCGTAAAAGTATTATTTTGTCATATACATTACTTAATAACATAAACATTTACATGGGACCACATGAGAGGCAATTCAAAACAAATATGTCCCTACATAGGATTGCCTCCCATGTCCAACTGACAAGAAGAAAGTAGTCAAAACTTCCCTCACGAGCCATGAATTATTATTAGGGAGGAACTGGTCTATTAGTTTTTTCTTCATTTTCTCCCAAGTGTCAATGGGATGTCTACCTACACTGATGTCATTAGAAGTTTTCGCTCGCTAACACAACTTTCCGTCTTCCACCATATACATAGTCGTGATTGACTCCTCCGAATCGGACACCTTTGTTGCCACAAAGTATTGCTCCATATCCCACAAGAAATTTGTGAGCTCCTTAACACTTCACTTGCCATCGAAAATTTAGGGCTCTCACACCTTTACCAAAGTGCTTTCGGCACACCTAACATCCTACCTTGCAACATCATGTATCAGGATCATTATCTCTAATCTAGAATCCTCTTCTACCCTCCTCAAATCTTCTATTTGTTGTTACAATTATTGGATTTGTGCCTTTGAAATCTCGAACTGAGATGAGTAAAATGTGACCTCTTCCTCTCCTTAAGAAATTAGCTCTATGAGTCTCTCCATTTTATTGATACGTTCTATCAAATTGTTGTCTTTTATCATATCAAAATGTGGCTCTAAATCCAGTTGTTACAAAAGTTTTTCCTAGACATCGAACTTATACCAAAGTTATGCCTACTCGTTTGCAGGCAACCTCACTTATTAAGCAAAACTCAGTCTTTCCACGTGATTGTTAACCAATAAAACCTTATTTTCAAATGCCTTAGTGTTTAACTCTCACACTAAAGTAAGAATACTATAAAAACATTAAATTGTTATAGGCAACAACAAACACACAATAGCTACAGTAAAAAACAACCTTTATTACTTCTCCAAAAGTATATAAAAGAATGTCCTCTCTTAATGTGTTTCCTTCCTCTCTGTCTCTTCCTCTGGAACAAGGCTCGAATAAGCTATTTATAGACACTTCTGGCTCTACAATTCAAAATTTTAATTGAATTGAACTAACTAAATCACATTTATCATTATCAGATTGCATCACACTAACCAATAGTGTGACATCCTCATCCAAATAGGACTTTATTTGATAAGATTTATCTACATTACGAGTAACAAGATAAAAGATTACATTTAATTAAGAAAGATAAATCCTTATCCATGAAGAACTCTACTATCTTTAGATGATCCTCCCACATGGTCATTATCTTTTAGAGTTGAAATATTTTTATGCCAATGTACACCAATACATGTCAACTCATTGTCAATGTCCGTTTTTCTTGCCTACTAGAAAGTTTTTACATTGTTTCGTCACCCCGAGTGTCAAACATTAATTAAGGATTTCCAGTGCTCGCACGATTTCACAATTAGGACTTAAAGATGTAACAGTCTATCCACTCTGGACAAAATTAGGCTTGCTTTCTACACCTATTGTTATATAAAAGGCCGTGCTTCTTCTTTGCCTTACTTGCTTTCTATTTTTCTTTTTTTTCCCCTTATCTTCCTCATGTGTGAACTGTTTGTATTCCTTATAGTAATAGTCCAAACGTTATGTAGTTAATAGGTATTCAATTCCTGGTTTTATGGTAACTCTTGGTGTATTTGACGGAGCACATTCATATAAGCGTTCTTGCAGATTTTTTGGAGTCCCCTAAGCTTCTTTTCTCTTCTGAAAGCCTACACGATCGTATTGGGAATTGAGAGCTTAGAAAATTTCCAAAAACGCAGCTCTTCAAGCACAAACAACAGTGGCAGGAGGTATTTCGCTTTTCTTCCACTTTTATTTTATATGTTATTCTAATGTATTATTGTTGAATATATGTTAGAATATGCTTACACCTCAATCTCCTTAATGTAGCCATATAAAGCTTGCCGTGTAAAATATTGCATAGGTAGCATATCAAATTAATATTCAAAGCATGGACAGATCCACATTGGGGGCAAGTGCCTCCAAAAAATTTTATATAAAAAATTATTATTCTAAGTTTTGATCCCATTAAAAAAATAAAATTTTGTTCTTATTAAAATTTTACCTCAATTAAAAATAAAATTTTGCCCCCACTTTAAAAAATTTATAGATTCGTCCTTGATTCAAAGCATCAGTTTCTTTGGAATAGGTAAAAGATAAGTTCTTGTTGATACTTACATGTAGGTACCCTTTTGTGGCCTGACAGCTTTGTTTTAGGCATGGTACCCACTGCCGAATATTTCCAAGCAATGATCACATGCTTTAGAACATGCCGAAGAACCAACCGGGAAGATGTAAAAGACATTTAAAGAAATCAAGAGCTTGTACACAGTAGATATATTCAACAGTCCTTGTGATATTTCTCTATGAGTAGAGTTTTGCTGTATATAGCTGGTGACAACTTGTGATATATGTTGTCACTATTCTAAAGATTGCAAGTTTTTTTTTTATTTCTCACGAGGTGTCTTAAGAGGGTCCTAATTATGGGAAGACACCTTTAAGCCATCTACTCCTAAACTAATCTCGGCTCGAATCGGGTAGGTCCCTTGTGGGAGGCAAAATTCTGGCTCCAAATTTTAAACGGCTACATACATAAAGGCGATTCGAACTCGTGACCTCACATAAACCAAGAGAGCTCCTTACCAACTCACCTGCACCTTGAGGTTTGAAGATTGCAAGTTTAAATCATTGTGCAGGATGCTCTGAATTTGAACCCCTAGCTAGCTCGTCATATTATTCATAAGTTACTAGTTCTTTTAAAGGTTCTCTAAAAAGGCCTTTCCACTGAATTGAAATTTCGTAACACTTGGAAGTGTATCTAATTTGCCTTATTTTGCGTAATGACCTACTTTGAACAGCTAGTAGTGCCTCACTTTTTCTTCTTTCCATTTTGTCCCAAGGGAAAGCAGCTAGACCTAGGGATGGAAATTGAGAGAATTGAATTCAATCACTCAGATTTATGTGGTAGCTATCTAACATTTTTTTTATGCGAGCTATCTAACAACTTTGCATTATTTTTGTCAGGATCTAGAAAACTGCGTTAATCGTATATTTTTTATGAAACGAGAGAATAGCTATTATCTCGAAGAATAATGATCCAAGATACAGTCAGGTACATCAACCCACACCTGAAAGCAACTATGGAGAACAGACGCCCGAGCAAGAGAGTGGGCTCCCCTATTCCCCGAACGCCTTATCCAAGTTACAGAGATATTGTCCCTAGTGCATAAGATATCCTTACAGTCCGAAATGATAAGACCAAAATAGGAAAAATCCAAAGACCTGGAGTTCAAAGCACGGATAAGGAGTTGGCTATCAGTAAAAATAGAACCTGCTTGTAGCATGCCATCGCGAGCAAATAACAAACACTGCCGAAGAGCAAGCGCCTCCCCCATCGCAGGACCTCCATTGCCTTCCTCGTAGCCAGAAAGTGCTAATGAAAAGGAGCCTTCTCCGTCTTCAAATAGAATGCCAAACCCAAGAAGACCA
>JANIPN010000218.1:8100324-8114080 GCA_027478595.1 Erythroxylum anguifugum
CTTCCTCGTAGCCAGAAAGTGCTAATGAAAAGGAGCCTTCTCCGTCTTCAAATAGAATGCCAAACCCAAGAAGACCAGCATCTGCAAAGATCGAGCCATCAATGAAAGCCAACCAACTAGAGGACGACGTCAAGACGGCTGCCGACCGAAAACACAATGGTAGCCTGGGAGCAACAGTCAGGGGATTGTCGGTGGGCGTCAGCTCCTTGAAGTCCGCAAAGTAAGAATTTGCTTGAGTATGAATATGGTGTGACGTAACCCGTTTATCATGCCAGAGTTTGTCGTTCCGTGCCAACCAAAGCTTCCATGCCTGAATGTCGATTCTAGCGGCACAATCCCTTCCTGCAGTCTCCAGGATATAGGCAAAAAAATCCTGAAAAGATGACAAAAATGATGTGAGAACCAAAACCGCTAACCTCCATAACTCCTTAGCCATAGGACAATCAAGGAAAACATGCTTTATGGATTCATGTTCATGGCAAAATAAACAGTGCGAGTCAACGTTCACTCTTCGGTGTTGCAAATTATCTTTAGTTGGTAACATGCCACGACAACACCGCCATAGGAAGTCGCGTACTTTGGGAGGTACATCAAGGGACCAGATTTGCTTCCATAGAATGCCTTGCACCCGTTGCCTGTGGTCTACCAAATCCGCAAGCGCTTCATAATAAGCAGTTTTAACCGAGTAAAGCCTTTTCTGTCACAAGTCCAAAAGATCGTATCCGGTGTGGGGTTAATGCTCAAGGGGATACCTAAGATAGCATGCAAATCATCAAAACTGAAATAAGACAGCAAAGTCGCAGGGTCCCACCGCCTCTCCTCGGGGATGAATAAGTCACAAACCCGCATAGCATCATGAATGGCCAGAGGACCGTCTGGATGGAAATCACCCGCCTTTGGGATCTAGGGGTCCCTATTGACAAAGATATGTTGGTCCTCCCCGACCCGCCACCTTACCCTCCTTAACAACACTTTTTGAGCAAACAATACACTCTTCCAGACGAAGCTATAGTTGGTACCCAACTGAGCTATCAAAAAGTCCCCTCGAGGGAAATATTTAGCTTTGAGAACTTGATACAAAAGAGTGTTAGTGTCAACCATAAGTCTCCACCCTTGTTTACCCAAAAGAGCAGTATTAAAACACCGAAGGTCTCGAAAACCCATACCTCCCATCGATTTCTCACAACACATACGATTCCAGGACAACCAATTAATACCCTTACTACCTTCCCGACATCCTCCCCGCCAAAATTTATTCATCAGAACTTGGAGCTCAGAACAAGTAGCAGCAGGGATAAGAAAGACAGTCATGCAATAAGTAGGGATAGCCTGAATGACCGCCTTGATTAAGATCTCCCTACTCGCCCTGGACAGAAAACGATTGTTCCAATTATTGATACGCTTCCAGATCCGATCCTTAAGAAATGAGAAAATTTGTCGCTTGCTACGGCCAATGAGAGAAGGTAAGCCTAAATAAAGACTTTGACCCAGAGGTAAATGCACTCCAAGTAAATCTGAAATGACCTACTTAACATCCGGGGCAATACATGGGCTAAAAATAATACCAGACTTACCATAATTGATGGACTGACCCGAAGCTGCTGCATAAACTCCCAGAATGCTCTTAACATGGGTAGCTTCAGAGACCGCATCATTAAAGAAGAGGAGCGATTCATCGGCAAAGAGGAGATGTGAGATCCAAGGACAACCTAACTTTGCCCAACAGCCATGAATCACCCCACTCCGTTCACCATCTTTCAGCGAAAGGGAAAGTCCCTCTGCGACAATCAAAAACAAATAGGGGGAGATAGGATCCCCTTGCCGTAGCCCCCGACGCAGGGCAATAGGGCCCACCTCTGTGTGATTGACCGAAATCAGATAGTTGATATTAGAGATACACATTCGCATCCATTGAATCCAAACAGCAAAAAACCCCAAAGCTATCAACGTAGCAAGCAAATATTCCTAGCTGACTCTATCATAAGCTTTGGTTATATCAATCTTTAGTGCACAAGAACCCGAATTTTCCTGTGAGCGTTGCGTCAAACCATGTAAAGTCTCAGAGGCCACAATAAAATTATCCGTAACTAATCTTCCAGGAACAAAAGCAGATTGGTTCAAAGAGATAATCTTGGGCAAAATACGCTTCAAGCGAGTGGCTAAAGCTTTTGACAAAATCTTATAGATCACATTGCATAAAGCGATTGGTCTAAACTCGGTAACATGCAAAGGATTATCACATTTGGGGATTAAGACAATAAGAGTAGTAGCCAAAGATGGTGGAAGGGTACCTTGTTGAAGCCAATCACGACAGGCTTGACAAATGGCACCACCGAGAGTGCTCCAGAACTTTTGAAAGAAAGAGGGGTTCAATCCATCTGGGCCTGGCGCCTTATTTGGGTCCATCTGAAAGAGGGCAGTGCGGAATTCCTCATCTGAAAATGGAGTAATAAGTGAGTGGTTATCCGAGTCATCAACCAGAGGTCTAACGAGGCGAAGCACACTTCAGGGGAAGAGTCTGTGGCCTGAAAGAGAGTAGAGAATTAAGTATGGAGCAGCCCACAAATAGCATTATCATTCGTTGTAACGTGCCCAGTTTCATCAGTGAGTCTGGTTAACCGATTCCTCCGCCTACGAGCTTTGATACTGTTATGGAAATATTTGGTATTTTTGTCACCATGTCGAAACCAAAATGCTTTAGCTTGCTGCTTTAATCTCATATCCTCCGCCTCGAGGATTGCATTCCCTTGGCTTTTTAACCGTCGAATCTCAGCTGTGTCGAGGTTATGGGGGTCTGCTCCTAACCTTCGTTTAATTGTTTCTTTCTAAGCCCACCGTAATCGATTCCTCTGCTTACCCCATAACTGTATGTGATCCACAACCAAGGATGTGCGTTCAAGGAGAGATAAAGTAGCCCCTTCGGACTAAGCCCTAGCAACCGTTTCTTGAAGATCAGGCTCAGAAAGGTAGGAATTGTCAAATTGTAACCGCCGATTAACCCCTTCCGAACTTGTGCTAGCGGTGTCAATCAATAAGGGAGAGTGATCCGAAACGGGAGCAACAGATCGAACAAACAGCATCCCGAAACAGAGAGCTCCACTCGAGGTTAGAGCATGCTCTATCAAGCTTCTCCTTTACACAAGCTGTAGAACCTTCCCGATAGGTATATGTGAAAGAGGAGCCGACCTGCATAATATCTGAAAGATGAGCATCACTCAATGCTTCACGGAAACCCGAGATTAAATGAGAAGGCCGAGGAGGACCACCCAATTTTTCATACAAGGCAGCAATGTCGTTAAAATCACCGCAACATAACCAAGGAAGCTGACTCCTAGCTGCCAAAGCCCGCAAAAGGTTCCAAGAAGCCCGTCTCCGAGTTCTTTCCGGAAAGCCATAAAAGCCAGTCAGGCGCCACTGTGTATTATCAGATCCAATCTCACAATCAATAAAGTTGGAAGAATAACCGAAAATATGAAGCTGAATATCCGCCGACGAGAAAATAGAGACCCCCACCAATCCCAATACTATCTACAGAAAAACAATTTGCAAAACGAAGCTGACTGCGTATCGCGTCCATGCGTCTACCGTGAACTTTAGTTTCCATCAAGAACAAAATAACTAGGCGATAGCTTCGGACAAGCTCCCGAAGAGCCCGAACCGCAGAGGGATTCCCCGCCCCTCTGCAGTTCCAACTGAGGATTTTCATGGCGGTCGGTCGACCCGCGGATCGGGTTTGACCATTGGTCTAGAAGTAGTCTCTATGACCGAATCTGTGGAGTTAGAAACGGTAACAGAGAGGGATTTAACCCGAGCTCCTTTTTTCCCCTCAACATGTTGGTCTATAGGATCCTCTTCACTAAGCCCATTTGAAAGGAACGGAACCGCATCCGTCTGATCCATATCCATACTACTCGGTGTTAATACCATCCGATCCCCATACTTGTGTGCCCCTAAGAAAGAATTGAGAAAAGTCTGGGATGGCAATGGAGTATGCAAACTTGTGCCAATAATGGAGGGACCAGAGGACAAGCCAGTGCCATCCAAGTTGTATCTCAGCCAAGAGCTGGTGGGGCGATTATTGCGACGGGGGATAGCCCGAAGATTTTCACTCCAGAAAGGTTACAGGTCTTTCTTCTTGTGATGAAGCAGAAGATCACAAAAGGAATCAGTGTGGCCTAGCTTACCACAGAAATAACAATAAACCTGAATCCGTTGATATTGGAACGTGACGTAGAAAGGGTTTCCATCAAACTCAATTAATTTCTTCTTCCTCTTTAAAGGTTGTCTAATGTCAATCCGTACCCGAATTTTCATAAAAGAATCTTGCCCGTCAGTATTTGAATGATTAGTATCATACTCCAGGAAAGAACCAATAAAATTGGCCAACGAGGACGCCACCGTTGTAATCATAAATCCCGGCTTCAAGTCACATACCCTCAACCCAAACATCCACATAGAGCAGCGGAATAAGAAGGGGATCTTCCCCAGGTTTTATCAGGCTAAAAACGAGGTGTTTATTAAACAACCATGAAGCTCCTGTAATTACATGTTCAAGATCAACAGAATGAAAGAATCAGAATAGGTACCGTTTGGCTCCCAAATCAGAAATTGCAATGCCCCCCGAGAGGATGCCAGAGATCCGCAAACACTTCCCGCATAGAGAGAAAATTAATTCGGTTGTAAGTCAGAAACATACCGACCAGACAAAGCTCATAGGATACCGGCGGCTGACGGAGCAGAGTGTGGGATTATCAGTTCCTGGTCCTCCTCAGCCGAAATAGATAGGTGGGTGAAGTCGGCCTCCATAGCCGAAAACAGCAGGAAAACAACTGGCCGAGGCAAAGAAGCTAAGTTTAATCGGTAATATCACCACTAGGGCTGCCAGCATAAAGACTCTGTTTGCGACAGATAACAGAGAAGACAAAACACCAAGGACACAGATTACTACCCAAAAGACCAGAGAACACTCTTCTATAACCGGAAGCAAGATCCCCTAAGGTTGCTGTCGTAGATCTCAGGAATGAAGCAGACATGAACAGTAATGAAAACCCCAGCTGGAAGACTCGGTGAGTGACGGGAAAAACTGAGAAGATGCACAAAGTCCAAAACCCTAGTCGCCCCTTGCGTGCTGCTATTCCCACAGCGATGGACGACAGAGAGAAGAGGAGATAACCCTGGGCTAGAAGTGGAGAGACGAAGCCCAGAGGTGGAACACGCGGCGGCAAAGCAGCAGTGAGTCACGGTGAGTTTGGGAAAGCAACGAGAAGATGCATAAAGCATACGAAACTTTTTCAGCTTAATCGTATATGTTACTTAGAAAAGTGATCTTTCATGAAAAGCATTGGAATGCGCTAGTCCATGCAAATTTGCGCCAGGTGGCTTCGATTGTGGTAATGGAGGCTTACATTAATGTTGCATTCGTCGATCAGAACCCTGTCTTGAGGTGAGGAACAATACCTTACTGATTGATGGTGATTAGAGTAAAGCAAGGAATTAGAAATCAAAATTGTCTGAACATGATCACATGCTTGAGATAAATGGTTTGAAATTAAAGAGGGAAAGATAAGAATACGATTTACTGCTTGTTAGTAAACTTCACTAAAAAATACACCACAAAACCAAATTTAATCAGCTTAGTTCAGGACTCGGTACTCTCTACAAAGCTTCAACTCTTGTTACCAAACTAAGTACACTAGACCGACGCAACTACAAGGTTTGTTTCTGACAACAAATAGAAAGCTACCTGAGCTCTGTTCGGAAAGATACCCTTCTTACAGATACAAATGTTGAGCGTTGAATTTCCCGTCACCAAGAGAGAGAACAAAACATCTCTTGGGATATTCAGGTGAGTGGGGACTTGAAAGAATATCAGAACCACTTTTATCTCACTAAAAGATTATCTGCAGCAGTACTGGGGCAGGTAGAGCAAACATTAGCACAGTGAAGATCCAACAAGCAGTTCACACCTTAAATGGACATACAAGGTGATTGTCTTCATGTTGCAGTGCGTTAAAAAACAGTAGTAGTTGACTTTGCACTCATTCTTGTCTTCACTGGACGTATAAAATTAGTGACAGTTACAAACTCCTGTAGTCAATAACTGTGACTTCATCTTCTGGTACATCAAGGTCTTGATAACTGCATATAATTTACTATTTATCATATAAAAATCGGGGGAATAAATTATTAAATAGATGAATAATCAAAAAAAGCACAAACTTAAACACCTCTAATTTGACATAATACCTTCGACAGAAAGTCCATGTCACAAACTCAAAACAACCTCTAGTTCGACATAATACCTTCCACAGAAAGTGCTGGTGTTTGATGTTATTATCATCATTATCTAAACCTAAATTTCTTGCTATTGAAAAGTAAAGTGTCACAATGAATTGGTTCCACACCTCATCTCAAATATAACCAGACCAGGTCAACTTTTGGGTAATGAACCCTGCTCAGGTTCAGCAACCAAATCTGGAACCCAATAAATAAACCAAAGACACTGTGGACTATGGAAAGGTGGTTCCCTGCCATATGAAAAGATCAAACATAGAGACACACAACAATTACCTGCGTAATCG
The DNA here is from genome assembly GCA_027478595.1 of Erythroxylum anguifugum. NCBI lineage: Eukaryota > Viridiplantae > Streptophyta > Magnoliopsida > Malpighiales > Erythroxylaceae > Erythroxylum > Erythroxylum anguifugum. The sequence goes on from JANIPN010000218.1 coordinate 8,106,906, forward strand.
TCTCGGATCCTGTCGAAAGCCAGATGACAGAAGGATTGGGGCTGGTCCACTTAATGGGGGACCAGCCCTACCATTCCTACCACCACCTTCAAATGGGGGAGGACCACCCTGCTCTCTAAACATCCGCATTGCAACTTCAGGTGGAGCTGGAACAAATGGCCCAAGCGGACTACAATTACAGAGACATGCGATCATTACCAAACCCCAAAATAATGGCAAGCTAACGATTGTTATCATGAAAAACAGCATCATACAATTTCCACCTACCCGGCACCAGGAACTGGCATCAACACAGGTGGAGGAGCTATATCTGAAGCAAAAGGAGGCACATGTATGCCTTGTCCAGCAAAAGTATCAAACATTGGATCATCATGATTCCCTACATTAGGACCATCACTAGGCTGGAGATCACCTGATTGGGCATTTTCAGACCTATCATCATATCTTTCACCACCATTTGGCCGACTATCTCGTTCCCTACGGTTTCGGTCATCCTTTAAACGATTATCTAGACCTAGCTTACGTCTCAATGGTTTGTCCCGCTGGGAAGAAAAGTATTATAAACAAATAAATATAAAATAAGAAAATATAGAAATAACAAATAGCACATTGTCCTTGTAGGAAAATAAATAGCATCATGCTGTATTAAAAGGAACCCTACAGAAATTGCTCTTCCAGGTAATGCAGATTATGCATCCACTAAGCATTAATAATTAAAACATACAGCAGGCAACAAAATAAAAAGTTTTCCTTCATTTTTTTTCTTTTAACAAACTCATGGTATAAGTCTGAAGAACCTTTTCTCCCTCTTATTCCTAGTTCCCAATTGAGAAGTAAAGCTCATAAAGGATGTTGGTCAAAAGGCAACTAATAAAGTGATGATTCACATCATCATTTTCAGGTAATGAATCACCTGTATCTTAAGAGTGTTAATGGCCTTAGATTGAACAAAATAGCATCCAATTAAACACATAGAGAACAAAATCAATTTCAGCAAACATTCCATGCAGCAAGAGGCCATAAAGGGTGCATACTTATGTGTACAATTTAAAGGGAAAAAATCCTAAAAGAAAAGATGATACAGATAAAGCTCAATTAGTTTCAGATAATCTAGGAAACCTACACTTTGGGTAAAGTAAACTAAATTTGAATAGCTGGAAGCAATAGGCCTCCAGAAAACATATAAAAAGAAGGAAAGTTAGTTCAACAAAAGAAAATTCTTGTGTGTCTGGAAAGAACGGATGAAGATGGTAGAAATAGATTGAATTTGTGATTATGGCAGATAAAGGCCAAAAGAAGAGTAAACGAGGGTAACCCATCTGCATGTATTCAATGAACCCTAAACGATGTAAAATAATGGCACAAATGACTACGAGTAAACAGATACAACCAAAATGCTTCCCAAATCTAGCCCTTAATTTTCAAAAAGCACTTGTCTGAATGCTCATTGTTCCAAAGGATTGAAAATATGAAGTTCAATATTGAAGCAGGATATAAAAATGAATCGTAGATTTCAAGCATATTAATTCATTCTATATGTCCCAAGATAACAGTTCAAAAACCCCCACTCTTAATTCCACAAGACATACCAGTATAGGCTGCTGCATAACAGGTGTGCCACCAGGTGCATCTTCATCACTGCAATTCAGTTAACAGGCAAAGTAGAAAATAAATTTGAGGCATAGGGTTAAAAATCAAGAGAAAGAAGGGACAATCAATTATGGTACTCACGTCATGTAATTCTGGAAATACAGCTCTTCACGTACTTTAGAGGTCAACTCCATCACTAGCTCAGGATGTTTCAGTTTGAGATGCTTGTGCACAAATTCAGCAGCATGAAAGAGCTTCGTGCAACCCTTGGCTCCACAACCATACTTCCACCCATATTTTTCATCCCTGATCTTCCGGACATAGGGCTCTAATGCTTCAACAGCTGCAGCATCTATCTTTTCCTTAGCAGTCATTATTTCCAAAGGGTCTTGACCCTTTAACCTCTCTTGCCAATGAGAGTCAAGTTTCTTTTCCCACTCAATGCCACCATTATTTACATCAGAACCCTTTCCCTCCCCTCTTACATGTCTAAGACCCTTGGCCTCATTGGTTTCAACCATCCCATAATAATCCAAGCCATGAACACGCCATAGATAAGTGATAAGGGTATCCAGTAGTTCAACACCCTCCAGACCCTTGACTGAGGTTAAGCCTCGTATGATGATAACAGGCCCAGCGGAGCTGCCATGGGATTTCTCTCTACCCGTCTTGTCATTCTCAGATCCACCTAAAATATTGTCCTCGATTCCTTTTTCAGAGTCAAGTTTGCAAACAAGGGCCTGTGCTTGTTCGATGTCAACTTGGATTCTTCTGGGTTCCGAACTTACAGGATGAGCTTTTGGAGTAGCTGAAAGCAAGTCAGTCTCCTTAGCCGGAGGTCGGCCATGTCGTCTTCTCTTTCCACTAGCATCCACTTCATCATCGGAGTTTGGTTCACTAGTCTGCCCTGATTTACTAACAGATAAGGCATTGATGCCTGGGCCTCTGCAATTATAAAACAAAAAGTGAGATGTCAAAAAACTAAAGCCGTTATGCAGGTTGTCACATATACAAATCCATGAAAGCAAATCTCACAAGTCCAAGGTTCCACTCTGCAGATCAAGCAAAAAGTCCTTTGCAACTTTTCTCGAAAGTTCATTCCTCCTGCAACGAACTCAAAAAATGACTTCAGAGGTCACAGAAGTCTTACAAGTTTCTACCAAAAGAACATCATTGACATTAGACACACAAAATATAACAAATTCACTAAGATAATTTCATTCCCAAAATTTCTTCAAGTAACACCTTCATTGAAATCATAGTCAAGCAAACCTTTCTATGACAGCAATCAAATTTGTTGGATGATATTTGTCCCTCAACCTACAAAAGCCACACATATATGTGAGACCAAAAAAGTGAATAACTTGGCGCATACAGATATTGACTAAGAAAAGATAAATACCATTCTTCATCCTTGTGAGCCTCGAAGAAAGCCCGCTTTTGTGTTGAGATGTATTCTGATTTATATTCTTGATATCTGGATAATAAAAGACCAAACTATTGAGTACAGATTGGTTTAAAGATTCAATGTTAAGCCAACCATTACATCCTCCAATCTATACCTGCGCTCAGCTTCTGCTGGTAGTATATCATCTTCAAGCTCCTGAATGAACTGCTTGTATGACATCAAGCCTTCCCTGCAAAAAGTTTATTGTTGGATTATACATCAAGGGAGCAGACCGATCATAACAGGATTGTAGAAAAATGAAAGCTCTAACGCAGAGTCCAACAAAATGAACATAGCCCAAAGCTAAGATTCATTAATATTTTCTGTGCTAGAAACACAGAAAATTTTCAATTCTCATATATCCACTGAAAACACCAATATGGCAGTTCTAAGAATCAGTACATTAACGAAAGAAAATTATCAGAATACACTTAATGCAACTACAAACTAATTAAGACAAATAGGCCTTAATACAGAGATTTAAATTTTCTGCAGATAAAAATATCCTTATGAGATACAATATGAGATCAGATCAAACAGCATTCATATCTTGAAGTGCAGGAACAGGAACATGATAGCGCTAACCTTTGAGTGCCTCCTGTGTTGGAAACATCACCATAATTACCACGACCTGAATCCCAATCTGAAACAGTAAAAAATCCAAGAAGCTAAATTATGAATAGCAGTTACAGTCCATAACCACAGACATAATAGAAAGCTAAGCACTCAATAGGGAAAGCAGGAGATTAAGGGAATCGGTCAGTTCAAAACAATATTATAAATTTCTTAAAAGAAAAGATATAACAATGGTTCAAGAAATGTCATGTTCTTAGTTAAGGAATGCTTTGTCCACAATAAAAGTCGAATACATTAGAAATAAATGAAGATAAAATTTGAATAATAAAATTCAACTTTAAACAAAATATGATCTCATTCAGAAAAAGTATAAGAAAATTAAATTGTCTAATCTCAAAGTACCTACAGAACTTGCCATAGATAGGATCTAGGGCTGGATTGACTAAAAGTCAAACCAAGCAGTAAGATACTTGAAACCAGAATTCAAGCCACACGTAAACTTAAACAACGCTTTGCATCACAGATTCTTAATCTTATGAAATTTCATCTGGGAGATATGCAAGATCTTGCTTGCAAAACTCGCAGCAGCTTTTTAACAATTCAAATAAAATAAAGAAAATAATACTGTAATTTGGCTCCACGAGTGCATGTACAAAGCAGTAATTATCTATTCCACTAAGCAAGTTTTTCTTTACACCAGAGGAGGTTAACCAAGTAGAGGCCATATGTACTGATTGGGTCATTTTAGCACATCAAACTACACAAGTTTTTTCTCTAGGACCAACAAGAACCTAAAAAGTAGATACAGTATGAAGCGTCCAGGCCAAATAGTTTGTCAATAACAATACAGTTGCAGAAACATAAATCATCAATGCTAAGAGCCGAATTTTATCATCAGGCTCATCAGCAAGTTATTTCTTTTATTCATGATGACAAAATTTGACTAATTATTTAATATATCCACTCAAGACGTGTTATACATATATCACCTGAACAAGATAAGATCTATCAATTTGAAAATGAAATAAGCACGTACCAGAAGGACCACCAAGGTATCCACTCGCACGACCAATGTACCGCCCATGAAGCCTTTCTTCGGCAAAAGCAGGCCTGCCTCCCATCTCACGTTCATATCCACCAGCATAATCATATCCAAACCTAAATCATCATGGCATCACATAATGCAGTTGAATTTCTTTCACGAAAACTGACAATGTAAAGGCTCACCAATGCATAAAGCACGAATCAGGAAGGAGAAAGAAAACAAAAGAAGCACTGACATGAAGAATGAAAGAACTACACGTACACGATACATAAGAACTGAAACAAATGACTTAGAAAACAAAGCATAAACGTCTAAAGCATGTATGAAATGATGAATTCAAGAAAACCCGTCTCAACTGCAACAATTTAATTCAGTGAATAACAACAGACGACACTTGTAACTGCACCTTGGTAGCCCCACCATCCAGAGTACAAATGAAAAAATATTCCTTGTCCATAGAACATATGCACAATGAATTTTTTTCCAGTATACAAGGCATCCAATACTGACACTCAAGCAACAACATCTATATACCAGTACATTTCCTTTTTCTGAAGATTTAAAGCCCATCATTCCCCGTTTCTCTTTTTCTTGTGTGCCAATAATAACATGTAAAAGGTAGTTCATATGGTGCACAACGTTTTAGGGAATGTGAGCTTTGGTTACCATAACATAAATGACTGGTATATAGCTACAACCATAATTAACCACCACCAGATCCTCCACATTGCTATATAACCCAGCTAAACTATGTATCAACTCATCAACTAAGTTACCAAGTCCAGCGATAAAACCTCTAAGTTTGAAACCATAGCCTTCACTTCCCAACGATGATTTGGTTTTCAAGGTAACAGACTTATGTCACAAAAAAAGCACGAAGATCTGTTGATAGCCTGAACGAACAGTAAATTCCGGGGACATTCTTGTTACTCTTTAAGTCTCAAATTCATAGTGCGGACTCCTAATCCTTCAGTTGATCACGGAAAAAATCTCACAATCATTCAAGGACCTAATAAGATCTAACTTCATATCAAAATTCCAAATGCATATGACCGTATTACATTAGCGATGGAACTTGTGTTAGATCCCCTTATCTAGAACATCTTGCATAATCATACAATCCAAAGGTAAATTAATTATCAAAAGCTTACTTCACAGTCTACTAAGTCAGACCTTATGACAGAAAAGGAAGCAAAGGACACCAACCCTAATTGAGAAAAACAATCAAAGCATTCATCAACCATATCACTTGGTCACTAACCTTCTATCTCCAGGTCCAAAGCCACCTCTAGGGCTTCCTCTGCGACCTACATAGCCTCCGTCTTCTCTCCTCGACCTCTTATACGGTGGAGACCTCCTCGGTGGCGGCGAGTGTCTCCGGTCACGGTAAGGCACCGGAGGAGGGCTCAAACTGCTCCGCCGTTTGTACTCTCTATCCCTCTCTCTCGGTGGCGGAGAGGAGCGATTCCTATCATAATAATCTCCCCCGCGTCGATTGGGCGGTCTATCGAAGTCCCTATCGTCCCGTCTCTCTCGAGAATCTCTGTCGCGACGTCGAGGCGGAGGAGGCGGTGGTGGAGGCGAGGATTGGGGGTCTTCACCGGAGGACTTATCCTTCCGTTCCCCGCTACGACGGTCGAGAGGTGAATCTACGGGCATGTTAATGACTTCTGCCATCGTTGCGAAACCCTAATCAAAAAGAGCAAATAATAAACACGTCACCTGGAGGAGTAATAGAGCTTCGTTACATCTATTCGGATGGAAATACTAAAATAGCCCTCCCAATTATCTCATTTGTTGAATTTGGCCCGAAAGAACCCAAGTCTTTAATTTAGCCCCATAATGAACATAAAAATAACTTTAATGTGAAAATTGGAAATTATTATAACTAATTAATAGAAAGTGGGCATACTATTGTTTATTTTTAACCTTTTTTAAATTATATTTTTAATTATATATTAACAATCTAACATCTTTTGAATTTTTAATAATATATAAATTAATAATTGCTTTAAAATCCAAGTAAAAATAAAAAAAAGTTATTCTTTATAAAGTACTAACAGGATGTTTGGTTCACCTGCATAAATAAATAAAAAATAGAATGATGATTTTTTTGAAATAGAATAAATGAGAAATATATAGAATATGTATTATTTAGTTTAGTTTATTTCTAAGAATTTCTAAGGATGATATAATGTCAATGTTTGATTTAAAACATAAATTTAAAACGACAAAAAAATAACTAACAAAAATATCAAAATATTTATTATAGCACCATTGTGAGAAATTCTGCATAGGGATGATTCTCTTTATCATGCAAGTGACTCTCCTCCTATCACCTGCGTGACACTTGTTTACTATCTGTCTGTATGGTTGCTGTCTCTGGTATCTAGAGACGGAACGGAACAGAAACTGGAGACAGAAAGCTGTTTGGTTGATAGTGGACAGAACAGAGAATCTTGTCTCCGTCTCCAGGGCAGATGTGTTTGGTTGTAGGGGACAGAGACAGAAAATAGT
>JANIPN010000218.1:8162335-8177675 GCA_027478595.1 Erythroxylum anguifugum
TGATAGTTTGGATTAAATGAACCAAGTGAGAGAATGTAAGTTTATCTGCCTAATTATTTAGTATGGTCCATTTATAAAAGTTGAACCCTACCCACTATTTTGTGTTGCCTAACTACCCTACTCCATGTCTTTGTGATGGCCGAAGCTATGAGTAGGTTTTAGTTTAAATGTCGGTTTTGGTCCTATTCTTACTGAGCGTTGCTAACACCATCGAGCTTGCTCTGGAAGAGGATAGAAATTCAGACCGTCAACAAAACTTCTCAGATCTACCGTGAAAAAGGCAATGGCTAGAGGTATATGATTCTTGGTTTAAGCTTCCACTTCTGTTGTTACATATACATTACGGTTATATATATAGTGTTTAATGCATGTGTTTTATACGTTAATGTTCTGTACGAAATGCATGCCTTGGCTTGGTTCATTTTACAGTTTGAACCCACCAACCTGACTGAAAAAAAGAAGAAGCTTATTCAATTTCCATAGACAAACCACCACGTAACTACAACCATTATTCATAGGACTGGTACTGGCTGCAACTTAGGAATACTATAAACTAATATACGCTCTGAAAAATTGAAAGACTACGGAAAAAAACGAATTGGAATTAGTGTCAAAGACTACAATTAGAATTCTGCTTACTTAGGAATCTTCTATTATAACACCAAAAGATCTTCAAGGACTGATTTCATGTCTGGTCTTTCAGACGGTGGTAGGATACATCTCAGAGCCACCTGCATTATTGCGTCAAGAATTCGTGATGCCTCTCCATCCATTTTATCCCCAAGTGACTTGTCAAGGCAGTCACGGGTACGGTTTTGTTCAGCCAATAACCTTACCCAGTCTGTCAAATCCAACACTCCTGGATCTCTAGAACCTATGTCCCTTGAACATCTTCCAGTTAGGAGCTCCAGCAATAATACCCCAAATGCATAGACATCACTCTTCAATGATGGACATGGTTTACTTGAGCTAGCAAACTCAGGAGGCCTATAGCCGAGAGCACCCGCATCCAGAACTTGCTCTGCAGTTCCAGCTGGCGTCAATATTCGGTGGAGACTATAATCAGTGAGCAGGGCATTCATGTTAGGAGTTTCCAATAATATGTTGGTGGATTTAAGATTGCCATGGGGTATTGCTCTCTCATTGTGTAGGTAATTCAAACATCTGCCAACATTGACAGCAACTCTGAGCCGTTCATGAAGAGACAAAGGTGGGACTTTTTTAGGCACTGTTTCTGCAAAATACATACTAAAAATATTGAATAAAGCGAAAAGTAAACAAAAAGAGAGAAGAAGCTGTGTTCGAGAAAATGCAAGGAAGCAAACTCTGTCAACAATGTTGGAGAAAAGAAGCAAACACGTATATGTCTGCTTTTCCCAGAAAAGCAGCATTAAATCAATGAAACTAACGGGTCCTACTCAATAACACAGCATTTGCAGCTTTGCATTATTATTCACATATAATATTCCATTTATGTGTGTGTATACATATAGGTAAATAAGTGAATATATAGAGATATACAGAGTGGACAATCAAAAAGACAGACGAAGCACAAATACAGGGGCTAAATATCTTAAAACTCTAAAACATAGAGGCTGCTAATTTAGCATTTATTTCCACATATAAGGGTGTGTAATTTTTCTTTTAAAACAAATAAATCCGTCAAGTATGTACAGTTTGCAATTTCATGCCTACACATTACATATGTACATTTATGCAGATGGTAAGCTCTGCAGTTCATCAAAGGCAGCAAAACGAGTATATCGTAGGAAGGAGAGGTACTCAGAGCTGATTGAGGCTTTCATTGCATAGAAATTAAGGGCTAGGTTCAATATAGCATGAACTTGGTCTACCAAATTGTAAATGTCGACCATCAAATTGGAAGCGTTAGGCTAACAAACTCAGCTAATAATAATAGAACACAGCCAATCTGGTAATCAGCAGACAGTCTTATTAACTGTCCTGGAACACGTGCTATGACAAGCTTCAAAAGTCCCATTTGTAAGTAATATATGTTATTCCTAAAAGATTGGTCACAATTTCTATCAGATAGAAGATTAAAGAAAAGATTGTTTTGGTTTCCTTCACTCTGAACCAAAGAGATCATAATAACTGCATTTGGAATGAACTATATCATGCGAAACTCAAGGGATAAAAAAAAATTTTAGCTTCTGTTCTCATGCGCAATTTCAAGGACCTTCTGTAACTTGAGAGAAATAATATCATACCTTGCAGGTAGAAAGTTAAACATTTTGCATCTATATAATTTGATATTAACATCTTCTCATGGTCCTTTGGCCCCCAGTAGTAGCCATCAAGAGACACTAAATTTGGATGTCTGACTGTTCCAAGTTTCTTAATTTCTCTTGCAAATTCCTTTCTTCCTTTTGCTATTCCTTCTCTCAAACATTTTATAGCCAGTGCCTTACCAGAGTCAAGTGTAGCTTTATATAGGGTACCGTGGCAACTCCTTCCAATAATCTCTGCTGGAGCATTTGAAAGTTCTTCAGCAGTGAATACAAGGGAGCTGTCAAAAAGATGCAAATCCCCAGCCAATTTATCAGGAGAATGAACCTTGAGCACACCATGAGGATCGGATGAAAATTGTGTTTTAGAAGGTGATGGATTTGAAGATGACAAAAATGACATGGGAGAAGATACTCCTTCACCCTTTCTTATGGGGTCAAGACAGTCCTTATGCTTTGAGAGATCATCTGCAGTCCCCATTCGAGAAGAATGAAGACTTTGATGGATGCTGATTGATGACAATGATTCATCCAAATTCTTGTTAATAGCTGATGAACGAGAAACAGAAGATTCTACATCAGTAAGACCCTCATTTCTCCCATCTCTTTTCAAATTTCTCCTGCCAGCTTTATGCCAGTATCTCCGGTGAAAAATAAGCAAGGATAACAAAGCAATCATAGCTGCAGTACCAACTATACCTACAATAAGGGCAAATTTAATAGCAGGTTTCACGGGAGAGTGACTCTTCCTTAAAGTTGGATCTGGAGCACCCTTTGGTGATGACAATGAATCGGTAAATTCCAAAAGGAAATTTCCTGGATGAAAAGATGAGTCAGGAAACCGCCTCAAATTATTCGGTACCACACCTGAGAGATTATTAGAAGACAAGTCAAGTCCTTTCAATCCTTCAGGAAGGTTGGTAGGAATACTGCCATTGAGTCTGTTGTAGGATAGGTCAAGATATACCAAGTTATGGAGCATACTGATTTCAGGGGGCAAATAACCATCTAAGGAATTATGGGATAGATCAAGAGACACCAAGCTCAAATTTTGGATGGAACTTTGCACTTCCTGGAAAGGTATTGGCCCAGTGAAATTGTTGGCTGCTAATTTCAGGTCTGTCAATGTTGCCGAGGCAAACAAGCTAGGAAGGAGAAAACCAGTAAGTGAATTGAAGCTAAGATCAATAACCTGCAATTCGGGATATGTACCCAAAACAGAGGGAATATCACCATTCAGTGAGTTGTTTGATACATTGAGTGAAGTCAATCTCAAGAACTGAGATGTTTGGTTGGGCAAAGCTCCTGTCAATGTGTTCGAACTCAATTGAATAACTACCACATAATTTCCCCAGTACTGGATTCTGGACAAATTCCCTGAGAGCATATTATTACTCAGGTCTATGATAGCACAATGCCCTATAGTGGTTGGTAAAAGACCTGATAGTTTATTTGAAGATATGTTGAGTTTCTTCAAAGTTGTAGAGGTGATGCTGCCTACTGGACCTGCAACAGTATAGATCACCAAGATCACAGGTAAAGATATAATAGTCTATTTGGAATCAATTTTGATGGTTGCTGAACTCTTAAAACCCACAAATCAGTGCAGAAGAAGGTCTCCACATTGTGCATACAGTAGATTGAGAAGTTATTTGAATCTACTTGATCAATTATTGTTTCCAAATGGATAGGATTGTCCTTTTTCAGTACCATAGCAAAGCCAAGTTCAGAAATCATATTACTGTTTAGTCATCCGTAATTTTAGTTAAGGTGCAAATTCTTCATCAGGAATGAATCTGAAGTTCAAATGTACCCAATAAAATACACTCCCCAGGTTAAAATGAACATAAGAAGATGAAAAGATAAAGTTTAGCAAGGGTTATAAATTCTAGACACACAATAAAAGACTTGATGATGCCAGTTGTAGGTGAATCGAGTAGGACAAAGAAACCATATTTGGTACTCATAAGCTAAAAACTTCAGGAAAATTGGTTACATGAAATTTAAAATGATACAGTATTCGTTTCACTTTGGAGTTCTATGTATGTATGATGTATGCATGTATGCATGCATGCGTGTATATTGTATGAATTAACTAAGCCAGTCAAGAATTAACATAAAATCTTTGTGCAAAAGTTGCTCTTTCTGTTTCAGATTGTGAGATAAGTTATCCTGAATATGCTCCATTTCTTCTGTATATTTTAATGCTCGAATTGATTTACATATCTATTCTGGACTGATATATTAATTTTTAAATCTTCACCACAAGGTCCACAACTCATTGAACATGTTAATATGATCAAGACATAGAGAGTCACTATGTCTTGTTCAAATCAAAACAAATTAAGATGCACTGACAAAATTAAAGTACCTTCAATTTGATTAAGGCTAAGGTCCAGTTCAGACAACACCATTGAACTTTCTTGTAGAAGGGCTTCAGGTAGAGACCCTGAGAATTGATTGCTTCCCAGCCTAAGAACTCGAAGAGACACAACAAATGTGAATGGGGGTACTGTACCAACTAACTGATTATTGCTAGCATCAAAGACCTCTAAACTGTCAAAATATGGCATTCCATCATGAGCAAAAAGCTCCCCGGCCAATGAATTGTAGCTTATATTCAAATACTGAATTGATGACACAAAAGTCGAATTCCCAAGTGCTAAATCTAATGAACCAGAGAACTGATTGCTGCTCAAGTCAACATGTACCACATCACCTAACTGGGAAAGAAGACTCATGACATCTCCTGAAAAGCCATTGCCCCTCAAATCTAAATACTTCAACTTCCCAAGATTAGCTAATACAGGGGGGACTGTGCCATGGAAATTGTTTGAAGAAAGGTTCAAAAACACTAGATTCTTTAAATTCATAATAGCAGAGGGCACGAGTCCATGAAACAAATTGCTAGAAATATCCAAGTACTCCAAAGACTCAATGGATCCAACATTGGAGATGGTACCCATCAGTTTGTTGCTTGAAATGGACAAGTTTCGAAGCATTGTAAGGCCAGCAAGAACTGGGAAGCTAAAATTCCCAGCAAGACCCAAATCATTCAGTGTGATAGAAGCTACATGACCTTTAATGCAGACAACTCCATACCAATTCTGAGGGCAATTATCAGATGCCAAAGCCTTAAGAGTCCCATGAAACAAGAACCTGATCAGTTGGGTCTTTGTCAATACCCTTCTTGAGCTCTAAAAGCGATTCAAAATCAGAATTTGCTAATGCAACCACCGCCAGTAACAGCAGCATCAAACAGACCGTCTGCATTCCTTCAATCCTCGTCCCAAAGGCCCAAACTTTGAACTTCACATGGAGAGTGTGTGAATATAACAAATTGCTATTGCAGAAAAGGAATTCAACAATGTAACTATAGTCAACAATGAATCAGGAGACTGGGGTTATTAGAATTGAACCATAAGAAATTACACAACTCTAAGAGCTGCTAGAAATAGAAACCGCCGCCAGTAAATCAAAGAGCCTAAAAAAGAGGAAAGACTACAGAGCCTTAAACACAGGAACAATGTAAGCGAACCCACGTATGAATCTACATCTTCACCACTTAAACAGCCCCATGAACAAGAATGGAAGTCTAAAGCAAGAGTAACTTATCGCACACAAGCACAGTGTCAATAAGAACAGAAAGGAAACAGCAATGCATAGCTAAAAGACACAGAAACCAAGGTCTTATCAGCAAACATCAACTCTTGTGTCTGAAAATGACACAAGACGAAGAGACAGAATTTAAGAATCAGGGCCAAAAATATAAACTGTTAGCAAGGAAACAAAAACGTTTGGTAGAAATATAAATGCTGGAGCTCAGGAACAACCAAGGACTGGACAGGTCAAAAGGAGCAGGCACCAACCAAACAAGAACACTAGGGAAGACTTACTCAAGGTAGTGAGAGAGTAGTAAAAACAGGTAGATGAGTTTTGACAAATCCAAGCCATGCAATAACTCTTAAGAAAATGACAGACTCACCTTTTTTTTTTTTTTTTTGGGAGTGTGAATTCACAGCACATGTGCACTAGAGCTTGGCTTAGCTGGTGTGCTTTGACTTGCGCTTACCATTTTCGCATAACTAGAAACTACTGCCAGTGCTGCTCATCCCGATGAATAAAACTGGCGATCATGGACAAAATTAGAGACTGTTCATTTACTATAAGTTGAACAGCCTGTACCAATCTTTTAAAAATTAGATAACAAAGTTTCATATTTCATCAAAAACATTAAAAAAGATCACTAATTATAATAATCATCAAAATCAAAGAATTTTAAATAGATCGATCAGTTCTTTTTTTCACCAATTCAGAGGTTTTTACCGGTCCGACAGTAAATTGAATGGGCCAATCATTCACAAAATAAGGACTAATCGGACCATTTCATGCTCTAAATTACCTGTTCTTTGGCTTGATAGATTGGTTCGGTCCAATTTTCAAAATACTGTTCGTACCATATCATATTAGTTGGTCCTTGTTTGTACAGTAAGTGTATATTAGGGTTGATATTTTGGACTCATTCCGGTTCAAATTATTCTCTTGTACAAGCACTTTGTGTATGCATCGTGGAGGAGACATAAAAATTGATAAGTTATAATAAACCGTTAGATCTAAGCGGAATCTTTGTTGATAATACCCACAAATGAATGTCCCTGTTAACAAAATAGAAGAAAAAAGATTAACATATAAGCCTAATGAACTACTTCACTTATTGCCAATTAATTTTTAAATAAAATCTTATTTAAGCTTATGTATAGTCTAACTTTCTTTTTCGTGCGGAGCCGTAGGTCCGTTGCAAATTTTCCACCTGAATTTATTATATAACCTTATCTTATATTTTTTAATTTCTTAAAAATTATTTTAAAAAATTGACGAGCCGTTAATACTTAATTATGAATTTAAAATCATCGATTTGTTACATGCATTCACGATATTTAAATAGATTATGATACTTAAAATACAAGAAAACGAGTAATAATAATTTTGAAAAATATTTACCAATATTAAAATAAACGAAGTAAGATTTTAAATATTATGATGTTTGCAATATGAGGAAATAAGTTGTCATAAATTAAAATTATTACCAATATCAAAATAGATAAAGTAAAGGATTATTTCGTTGTGGACTCAAAAAGTCTGTTTGTCTCACCAAATGACTTTAATGAAGACTAAGTACTATTGAAATCGGATTAAGTAAGATTTTTTACACGCGAGTAAAAATCTTTTTCCGAGCCACGTGTGTTTCTTATTACCATTTAATTGGAAAGTATGCATTTAAGGCTGGCGGTATAGGTAGCTAAAACAACTACATCCTCCTATTAAGAGTAGGGCTGACAATGACCGGACTCAGCGTTGGGCTTGGTCGAATGGAACACGACTGGGCCCGACTTGACCCAAAACTTTAAAAATAAAAATTTATTATTTTTTATAAAATTTTATTGTTTCCCTTATAATTATCAAGTTTTGGGGTGGGCTGAGGCGGGCTAAGCTTGTGCAACTAGGACTTGAGTTTGATCGGGACCTAGCGTTTGTTTGGTTGGGTATATATTAGTCGAGTTTTTGTTAGTAGTTTTTTTCTTTATAAATCTTTTTTAAGAAGTCAGTTGACTATTTGACTGTCAATTAAAAAAAAACTTTTGTGAAAGAGCTTCATTCAATAGACTGTTTGACAACCAAAAAATAAAATATACTTTTGATGTTAACTATATTTTATTTTGTAATAAAAATTATTTATGCATATAAATATTATTTAAAGTATTTAAACAATATACAAAGCACAATATATTAATTGTTATATATTTTTAAACCATATGAAACATAAATGAAAATATATCTAATCAAATCTTTTATATAGATTATAATATAAGTAAACTAATATCAAAAATAAATATTAAAACATATAAAAGGCCAAACAATATTATATAAATCTCAAAATAAATATCCAAGTTAAGTAAATAGTTAAATACATAATAAACGGGAAGACAAATTTGTGGATATTGTGAGAATTATGTGTAAAACATAAGGACAAAAGAGACTAAAAGTAGGCTCATTAATTGATCTTAAAAATCTACCTAAAAAAGCACTTTTTTGATAAGCTCCAAATTTGAGTTTCTTAAAAAGCTGTATTTTAACAATAAAAAAAGTCATATTTATTAAAGAAGATTTTTTTTTATTTTACAGTCAAACATTAATTTTTTTAAAAAAAGATTTTGTGATAGAAAAAAGAGGTTATTAACTTCTCAAAAATTCATCCAGTGTAATCGAGTTAAATATTATCCATTAATTTTAATTCTGACAAGTTTGTATTATCTCGTGATTGGAGTTAACAATTCCATATTAACAAATACTATTTGAGATAATTATTTACTACAAAGGTAGGTGGATTTGGTAACTGAAGCAATTATTATAAAGTATGGAAATCATGAACGGCTTGAAAGCTTTGGTAAAGTGGAACTGTCACAAACTCACACACTCGTACGCCTCCTAAAGTTCTCTTAATTTGTGTTAGCATAGCAATCTTCATCTTAACAATAATAAAATGTTCCATCCAATGTTGTTCTACCCACTTCCATCATCGAATAAGCAGACAGAAGTCGGAATTATATTCATCTCTTTCTCTCTACAGTATCTTTGATTTTGGCGCGCGATCTCTCTATCTCTCAATTATTGTTCGGAGCGATGGACGGTTTCAGCACCGAAGCTCTGTCGACGATCGGCGGAATCGCCACCGTGTCGGTTCTACATTCATTCATCCCCACTCACTGGCTTCCGTTCTCCGTCGTCGGCCGCGCCCAGAACTGGACTCTCTCTCGCACCCTAATCGTTAGTATGTTATTTTACCTCTCTCTCTCTCTCCCTCGCTTCATTCTCTACGGTTTTGCATTGTTTTTATGTTTATGATATGTTTTTAGCTGGTTAATGAGCATCGATTGTTTGAAGATGGATTTTCCGCCAAAGAATAGTTACGAATAAGATGGATAAGATTGCTTAGTAATAAACTTGTCCTGACTCCGCGAGTCAGCAGGATTTATTGTGAGCAAGATTTTAAAACTTGGACCGAACAGCGAACCGATCGAAAGTTTTATTGATCACCGATCGAAACGATGTGACATTATAATTACACAATAATTATATATAATAGTAGTAATATTAAAAAATAAAAAATATATCAAATAATATAAATTTTTATATTTCTGTTAAATTTTTGAAGAAAAGATGGGTTTTACTTTTGACAGAATTAAAAAACTCATAAAAGAAAAAAAGCAAAATAAAAAAATAAAAAAAATTATTGAACCAGTAGTCAACCGGTTCAACCAGTCCCAGTTTAACCGGTCAATTGACCGATTCTTACCCAGATCGAATAGTCGATCAATCATCGGTCAAACCGGCTGATCCGATCCGAGTTTCAAAACAGAGATTGTGAGTATTGTTGTTGTATATAAATTCTAGAAAAGATAGTATTTATTGATTAATATTTTCAACACTTTATTTAAATCATTATTTTAAAATTAATTACGTATATTAGAATAATTTGGATGCATTGTATTTAATTAATCATTAAAATTCGTAAAAATTTAAAATATCATTTACAAACATTTAATTTCACTTATATTAAAATAATTTATTGTTTTGCGTTTGTTGATTAAGATTGTATATTTATTTATTATCTTGCATATATTTATAATTACAAGTTTATTTTCCAGTTAATATGCCTGTATATATGTTATAATATTAAAAAAATATCTCCATGTCTTCATTTAAAAATATTTAATTGCATGTATTTAAATAATTTAATGCTCTGTGATGTTGATTAAGATATGTGTATTTATAGTCTTGTCATGGAGAAATCCACATCAAAACGTCATCTTTATATCATCTTGTATATCAAAAAATGAGGGTTTCAGAAAACTTGTGCCTAACTGGAAAGAAGCTGTATCAATTTTGTAGCCTGACCAGACTCTCCGATGGTCACTTATTTCCATTTTGCAGCTGCACTTGGAGGGGTTTTGCACGTGATATCCACTTCACTTCTGGGTATAACAGCAGTCACCATCTCAAACACTATTGTTGGCGAAGAAACAGTACACAAACTTGCTTCCCTTTTGCTGGTTTTTCTTGGTGGAAGTTATGTAGTGCTGTTTCTTTCCGGAAAGGGCGAACACAGTCATTCTCATGACCAACCTATGGAGAAAATGGCTGTTGCTGGACTTGTCTTAGTACCAGCATTAACTCCTTGCGCGACCACACTTCCTGTTTTCCTTGCTGTTGGGAATTCATCGTCTATGATGATACTCGCCGTCATAGTTCTGTTATTCAGGTGACTAATCACTCTGTCCATTCTTGTAGGCATACGACATTTAATGGTATCAGAAACCAAAATAAAATATGGTTTTGAATCTCCTTCCTACTTGCAGCATATTGTAAATTGTTGGAACGTTGGACTGGCATCTACTTTTGGTTCAGTCATTTGCATGTAAATATCAAATCCAACAATACAAGCACTTTCCAAATATAAACCATAATCATTGTTTGTTTGGTCCCTAAACTCTATAGTGAATCTCTTAATTATAGAAGTTGAGAAACAACATGATTTGTTAATTGGCAGCACCATTACTGTGATGACCTCTTTGGTGGCATTGTCATTCTACGGTGCCAGTCAGCTCAAGTTTCACTGGGTGGAGCGACATGACAAGCTTCTTGTAGGTTCAGTCTTATGTTTAGTAGGAATCTTAAATCTTATGTTTCATCACCACGATCATGATTCAGGGGAAGCTTTATCTGGAGGGCAATTGCATAGGAAAATCATCGTTGATTGAACATTCTTATTGCCCTTCACTTTGTATCTTCCTTAATCTTTGCGAACTCTGCACTCGCATTCTCTGCTCCAGGGAGGCAGCAGAAGTAAACTTTGTTTTCATGTGCCTTGAGATGAGTATCCAAGTTAATATTCCTCAAGATTAACTCTACGTTGAAGGACTCCATATATAATTTGGTTAATATATAAAATAAAATTCAGGTGAATATAATATTTTACAAATATATGTAGAAACAATTTTTAAAAATTAAATAAAAATTTATAATTAATTAAAAATACTTTAAAATGAATTAAAATTTATTATCTTATGGAAAATAATCTTTTTAAATGTTAGTTTTTATATTATTCTCTCAATCAACAAAATATTAATAAAAATATTTTTAAATTAAATTATTTAATTTTTAAATGTTTAACATTTAATTAAAATTTTAGCATATGTAAATTTAAATTTAAATTAAAACTTTTTGAAACTTTGTAATTTATTATGTCTTAATATTTAGAGTTCTTAGAATTATAAAAATAAAATTATTACTCACTTTATAAAACTCAAATTTTAGTTTAATACGGAAGCATTCATGGTTTATAAACCACTCTGTAACCAATCCACCATAGAAAATAACTAACACTAGCACACACCATTTCCACAACTCCTTACCCCAAAGCATGGTACTCTGCAATTTGTCAATAGTCAAGCTGGCAATTAACAACCCAATACTTGTCCTCAAAAGGTTGATCCCCAACCCTAAGGGCCCTCAGTCGCAGACCCGATCACCGCTAGAGGATTGAATCATGGTTTGATCCCAGCCAGCCCCCAAGAAAGCGGCTCAGCGCTCGGTGCGTCTCTAAGCAGATCCTGATCATGACGCTGCTGTCCATATTCCATCATTCTGTGGACCTCCAAAAGTCCCAGCTTTTCTTTATATTCCGACTTACATAAATTAAGCAAAAGGGAAATTGCTACTTATGGTGTATCCTATCCAATGTGTGATCTAGCTGTTTAACTTCACTACCTTAAATGACCTCAATTTCAATGGTACAAAGTTAAGAAAAGAGACATGCATCAACTCTATCATGGTACGTTGAGCAGCGGAGCAGGAACTTTAAGAATCTCAAACTGGGAAATGGATATGGAAGAAGCCGTGCAGAATTTGTATATTTGGTTGGAATCTTTGTGCTTCGCTGTAACGGAGAGGAGCTGGTTAAATATCATCAACAAAGGATGTCCACATGCACCGCACCAACTTAAGTAACATTAACATTCAATCGCCATCCCGTTGGAAATCTCCATTGTTAATGTAAAATAAGAAGATTAATGTATAAAAAGCTTAATTAGTATTAAACTCTTATAAAACTTATTAAATAGTAATAAAATTAAGAAATTTGATATATGATTTGAAGAAATTGTCTTTATCCGTTGAAAATTTTGAACTTAATTAAAAAAAATTATTAAATTAAAATTAATTAATTTATTTTAGTTTATAAGAACTTATCAATTAATAAAAATTGATTGGTTAATTAATAAAATGATCATTTTTAACGATAAAAGTTTATTATCATTATCATCAACACTCAATTGAAGTCCCGACATAGGGTTTGAGGTTTTTAATAACTCTTATTTTTAACAATAAGAGTTATTAAAATAGACCGAACCAAAAAATAAAAAACTGAACTAAAAATTAAACAGCTTAAGATTTTTATAATTAAACTAATTAAATCAGTTAAATGTTTTAATCAAATCGGTATCATAATTATAGAAAATCATAAAATTGAAAATAATACATAATTTAACTCAGTCTGGCAAGCGTAGACGACCTAACTTAGCCAAGGGAAAAGAACATGCGGTGGTGGATCAGGCAGGTGATTGTTCCAGACAATGAACAGAGGAAAATCGGATCAGAGGCTAAGAAGGAGGAAAAAGAGAAGATTTTAACGTTGCATAAGGTATGAAACAGTAATACAGTATAGCAGCTAGGCAGCCAAACTAGGAACAGCTAGCTAGTCCATGGGATTGCGAGGAAACCCCCCCAACCATGTGAAGCAACGCAGCTTTTGTCGGACCAACCACCTCCAACTCCCACCAGATTGTGGGGCTTTCTCTTTAAAAATCTATCCATAAATCCTATTTTTTTACGAGTGGCCCTCGATTCTCCGGTTGGCCGCTGCTCCTTCTGTTCCGAACTTCTGATATTAATTGTACGGACTACGGATCTTAATTCATCTCTCCCACTTATTCATTCTTTTTCAAGCTCGCACATGTACATTGTATATATGTACATATTAAAAGTTACCAAGAAAAGGAGAAAGCACAGTAACTCATACAACACATGGTCAACGAAGGTTACACTCCCCATTATTTCATGTCTGGTGAGTGGTAAGGGCTTGAGGGCTGCATGCAAATATCTTAATACTAAATGGAAGATTAAAACTTGGAAGCTTTTTCAGTGTTTACACACTTTGACAGTTTCTCGTTTGCATGACGTCTCTGTAGTATATATTATAATTTTACAATTCACGTCGAGAAGAGAATAGTATTTTTCTTTTTCTAGACAGGTACATCTGTAGTTCGGGAACAAGATCTGTCATCTATGTATGCGTATACATAGCAGAGAAACCTATGGCAGAAGCAGACAAGTTACAAGCTGGTGTTCCGGTCTTTCTGAATTGTTCTTTTTTTTTCAATTTTTTTTTTCTGGTACTTATCTCTATTTACGTAGCAAAATGCATGTACTAGCATCTGTGGGTATTAGCTGTAATCTTATTCCGTGTCTCTATATAAATTCGTAGAAAAAATAAAAAAGCTCCATAAATAATTCAATTGGTACCTTTTATTTTTTATTTTTATTGAATAAATTTTAAATTTATAAATTATCTTTTAATTCAATAAGATATATAATGTACAACACTCAGGATTTAATTTTAAATTTTAATTACAATTTAGGTGTATTTAATAAAAATTTCAAAGATTAAGATCTTGTTTGGTAGTTGATCAGCTATTTTTTGACAGATTGAAAAATATTTGATTGATTGACCATATCAAACAGTTGACAATCATATTTGGTAATTAGCTTATTGAGTTTTTAGATTGAACTCAATCCGCTATTTTTAAAAATGCTCATATGAAAAATGTTCTGCTTTAGTGACTAAAAATTTAAGGAATGAAAAGATGATTGAGCCCAAAGGTTATTACAAATTACTCAAATTGTCATATGTTATCATTACTTTCCCTTCACCAAACACTAGTAGTAGAAAAATATAGATAAAAAATTGAACTTCAACTTGATTAATATGGATAAAGAAAGTAGTATTAGTAGTAGTAATAAAATTTATTTATTCGTCGTCGTCGTCGTCGTCGTCGTCGTCGGCCTCATCATCATCATATTATATATTTTTTTAGAGTTATAAACTTAATTTTTGTGAAATTAATTATCTAAAATATAACTTCTTATGAGAATATTCAAATAAATACTAAGATATAATCCTCATATCATATCATTATAAATTTTTTTAAATAATACTTTTATAAGTCATTTTATACATAAATAATAATATTTTTGTTTGGGGACAAAAAAATACTCCAACTGTCTTAATTCGTGATTTTGCTTATGGATTCGTTGAAAATTGGCGTAATTCCAGGACTGTTTTTGATCGAGTTGTACCCAACTCCTCTTGTCGAACTTATTATTGGCGTAAACCTCACCCTGGTAGGCTCAAATGCAACATTGATGCTGTTGTGTTTAAGGATAAAAATGTTTCTTCTTTTGCAGCTATTCTTCGCAATGACAAAGGTGAGTTTTTGATGGGATTTTCGGATTACCTTCCTTTTGCTCTTGATTCAGTTTTAGCTGAAATTATTTCTATTCGAGAAGCTCTTTTTTTGGTTAATTGCAAGTAATATTAATACTGTTGAGATGGAATCTGACTGCCCTCAAGCCATCCAAGTTCTAAACTCTTTGGGTTTTTTTTTGAGATTGGATTGTTAGTTCAAGACTCTTTTCAGATGAAAATTCAATTTATTCATTTATCATTTCAATAGACGCGTAGGAATGCCGATAAAACGGCTCATGCTCTTGCCTGGGTAACTTTATTGAAGGCAGACAACTTCTCTTGGGATTCTCTTCCTCCTAGTATTTCATCTATTGTTTCGTCTTGGGTAGGTCGGCCATGCTAGGCCCAGTCTCAGGCTCAGGCATCGACGACCTATTTGTAGGTGGTGATCTCCCATGCAAACGTAAAGACCTAAACCTAGCAGTTATTCCAAGTATATAAGGTGCTACCT
>JANIPN010000218.1:8261912-8277063 GCA_027478595.1 Erythroxylum anguifugum
ATGGTCAGTTCAGTGTCCAGCAACGCACGATAGTCGCTCTGATGAGATTTTTTTTGTTACGAAAGTCTCGAATAAAGTTTTCAGAGAATGTCTTCAACATTAGTGTGTGACAATGAGACTGTGCATTCAGTGTTTTGCATTTATTGATGATTCATTGTCACATTCCAAATGCCCATAAAGAATGTGAGGATAACATAAAGATGTATCCCTTATGTTTGTGGACCAAATTGGCCTTTCAAGTCAGTATTTTGAATTGTTTTGCTTACATATTGGGGATGTCTCTGATTTTATATTTGGTTATTTTGCTTAAAGGTGTTGGCCTTACATAAAATTTTAAGATGTGCATAAAGGCATTAGATGGAAGAAAGTTGTTGCTCAAGTGATCTATTCACCCAAAGATGATAGTGTCATGAGAGTTGATGATTTATACTTTGATTGCTTTTATGTGGAGGTCTAATTGCATATATTATGTATTCATCTCAAAGGTGATTCATAATATGTGTGATCAGATTCTCCGTACAGATACTATTTAATGGCTTTAAGTTTCGTTATTGTCCTACATTTGTGCTGATATAAACATTTTCATTTTGTAGTCACCTTTTCGGTCAACAATATCAGTATCACTATTGAAACCAAGTGGATAGAGGATGTATTGAATGCTATGGAAATAGCTGAAATTGATATGGCCATACGGACGAATAGGCCATCTCCACTTACATCCATGAGCTCGAGAGCTCATAAAGCAGCTTATGTAGCTTGGGATCGTTCTAACAAATTATGTTGTATGACCATTAAAAGATCCATACCTAACCATCTGCTAAGTGAACTTCCGGAAACAGGCATAGCGAAGAAGTTTCTTGGTAATGTCTCTCAGAGGTACACAGTCTCACCTAACGTTGAGATAAGTACCATGATGAAAGAATTGTTCTCCATAAGGTATACAGGAGAAAGGGGAGTGATAGAGTACATATCAAGGATGATCTATCTTCACAGTAGACTAAGGATGCTGAATATGCCTCTTCCCAATTTCTTCATAGTTCACTGGACTGTAAACACACTCCTTCTAGAGTTTAATAATCTGGTGCTGACATATTATTCGCTAGACGACGAATGGGACTTTAATGATTTGATTGCCCATTACTTACTGAGGAGGAGAAACTCAAGCTTGCTACTCCTACAACCCTCGGAGCAACTAAAGGGAAGACAAAGATGAAGTCTACTAAGTTCAAAAGTAGAAAGTCTAAATCTTCTCCACGTGCTGATGCTGGTCAATCTAATGCTGGTAAAGGTCCTACGAACATAAAGAAACAAGCAGTATAAGGCCTAGAAAGAAAGACTGAGACCATCAAATAACTCTTTGGCTTATCAATTTATGAATCTAATTTGTAATAGTCGCATTAAGTTCTTGGTGACTAGATAGTGAGGCATCTGATCAAGGTGCTTCCATAATCCAGGGGTTCATATCCAAGATAGAGCTAAATAAAAGGAAGGAGAAACTGATGGTTGACAGCAATGAAAAAGTGGAATTAATATCTATAGGGAATGTATGTATTGAACCTTGCTGCAAGTTTCATTTTAGTTTTACACAATACATTTTATATGTGGTCTTTGTATCAATTTTGGATATAGAAAGTTAATGTTTTGTATTTAATGCTTCTGTTGTACAGTAGTTTAATGCAAAACATAATTGTATAACTTTCTTGTCATATGATTTTTATAGAATGTGTCTTACTCCGAATTAGATATATGCTTCTTCGTATCTTGCTAAACAAGTCAAGAAAAGAAGAACCCTGATCAATGATAATTCATACATGGTGTGACATAAAAGTTTAAGCCACATTTCCAAAGCTAACATTGAGAGATTGATTAAGGAAAGCATCCTCTTGATTTTAGATTATGATGATCTAGCAACATGTACTGACTGTTGCAAAGGTAAGTTGATTGGAATAAGGATAAAGAGGTCAACTTGTGCTTCTAACTTATTGGGTCTGATACATATAGATATCAGAAGACTTTACATAGTTGCATTGTGCAATTCCAAATGTATTCTGACATTGTTGATGATTATGCTCATTACAGTTATGTGTTCTTATTTAAAGATTGAAGGTTAAGAACCAATTGGGAAAATTCATCAAGATAATCAGATCTAATCATGGAGGAGAATATCATGGTAAACATGGTGTTTCAGGACTTGAAAAGGTCTATTTGCCAGATATATAGAATCAGTTGGAATAGTAACTAAGTTCACTATGTCAGGTACTCCTGAGCAAAATGGTGTGTTGCCAAAAGACATAACAGCATCCTAAAGGACTTGAAGAAGCAATGCAGAACAAGAATAATCTACTTGATTATCTAGGTAGAAACCTAGCCTTGCACACATTTGTGTATGAGGTTGCCCTACTGAGGCGGTATAATCCTTATAAACACAAATTGCATGCCTGTCATGCTCATTGCTATTTAGTTAAATATCTCGACCACTTTAAAGGCTACATATTTTACTCTAGAAGGAGAAGCGATTGGAATAGGGGAATCACAACCCGCTAACTTTCTAGAATATTATGTCTATGATGATGATGGGCCCTTTGACTCTTTGGATGATAGTAGGGTATATACTACTGTTATTATGTACCCACTACTCATACAGTTCGATCCGGTGGATATTGGTCTTTGTACCGTGCCTGTATAGGAATATGAACTCATACATGTACACACAAAGGTTCTTAAGGGTAAAAGATCTAATGTAGTTGTGTAGATCCGCTAAAGTGAAACGACCTGCTATCCCCTTGATTACATAGTCTATTAGGTGAACAGGAATATGATATTAAACATGTTATAAATCCAGTTACTTTTACAGAAGCTGTTTCTGGACCCAATGTGAATTTGTGGTGGGATGCAATGAAGGATGAGATGCAATCCATGAAGCATAGTAAGGTTTAGGAGCTAATTGATTTGCAACAAAACTGCAAACCCGTCAGTTGTAAATGATTTTTTAAGACCTAAAGGATTTTATGATAAAGTTCAGCAGTTTATGGGCTCGCTCAGTTGCCTGATGGTTCGCTCAAGGAGAAAGGTTGACTTTAATGTTATCTTTTCTTTTGTATCCTTGTAGGATACATTTTGAGTAATTAGGAAAATTGTAGCTCATGATGATATAGAGTTACATCAGATGGTTGTCAAAACCGTTTTCCTGAATAAAGACCTTTATGAAGAGGTCAATATGGAACAACCTGAAGGATTTCAGGATCCAGATGAAACTAACATGGTTTGCACGTTAAGTAGATCAATATATGATTTACAACAAACCTCCCGAAAGTGATACTTACATTTGATGAGGTTGTGACCTCTTTCAGCTTTGCGAAAAATAATGCTTATATCAGAAGGTCAAGGGTAGCAAAGTTACCTTCCTATTATTGCATGTAGATGATATATAGCTCAAATTAAATAACATGACTATATTGCATGAGCTTAAGCAACTTTTGGCCAGGTATTTCAATATGAAGGACCTTAGTAAAGAATCTTTTATCCTAGGCATGCAGATTTACTGGGACAGATTTCAACACTCATCAGATCTCTCACAGAGTGCATACATTGTGTAAGTTTTACAAAGGTTTAATACGGTTGACTGTAAACCTATCGTAGCATCTATCTCTCATAATGAGAGATTATCTTTGATATAATGTCAAAGAATAAAGTAAATAGAGAGGTTATGAGGAATGTTCCTAAAACTGGTACGGTTGATAACCTGAAGCATGTTCGAGTAAGTACTACATGAGATATTGCATTTGTTGTTAGACTGTTTGGTCAATATTTGGTTAACCCGGATATAGACCATTAGAATATAGTCAAGCGAGTGTTGAGATACTTAAAAGGAACTAAGGATTATATGTTGACATATAAAAAAGTCAACAGTCTAAACCTCATAAGAAATTCATATTCAAATTTTAGCTATATGTTTAGAGGATCGAAAGTCCACTTAAGGTTGCTTTTTTATGTTTGCAGATGGTACAATGTCGTGGAAGAGTATCAAGTAAACACGGGTGATTTCCTCGACCATGCATGCAGAATGCATGTTATGGGGCTGCTTCACAAGCGCTTTGACTCATAAACTTGAATTCTGAGTTGTCTAAAATTGATTCAGTGGTTAGACTCATTCGGTTGTACTGTTATAATCTTATTGTTGTGTTGTTTAGTAACAACAAAGTGTATCACAGGGTCTTAGCATTTGGAGGTCAATTATTTAACCATAAAAGATTTGATATGAAAAGGTGACAATAAGGTTTGGAGCATTTAAGGACTGAGGAAATATTAGTCAATCCTTTAACTAAAGGACTTTGCCCACCTGTGATTGAAAGACAAATATACAGTATGGGTGTATTGAATTCCTTAGAAAATATTAATTAGGGGATCATTATGTTTGCTCCATGTACATTTATACATTTGATGTATTATGATAGTATGGTAGCTCATCAACAAAGATGATCATCGTTTATTCTCAGTAATACGTGTTATCATACATTGTCATAATACGTGTGAAAGTCTTAAGATTTGCGTCAACTTAAGCATTTAAATGTCATTTGGCATATATATAGATTGACCTTGAATCTATGTCATTTAAACATATACAGTTTTATACGAATATCCATAAATTTTGACATGACATAGGGGGATATAAGTTTTAATCCCATAAAGGTTCTCTAATGCATTTTAGCATTCATTTGGAGAATATAAAGGTTTTCTCTAATGCAGTCTAGCATTCGGTGAGAGAAAATAAGATTTCTCTAATGCAGTTTAGCATAAGGTTGGAGAAATCGAGACCTACAAACGAAGATGATGTAATTTAGGTCATACAGGTATCATCTTAGTTTGTCACACTCTATTTTCTCATTCATGTTAGTGAGGTATTAGATATGTGTGATTATTATTAGATATGTGTCACACATGACACATGTATTTGATACTTATCGGTATTGAAAGCCTTGCAGGACATAATGATGGACTTTCGTTATCTTTGGATCAATGTTTTGTTTTTCAACTTCGTCAGCTAATACAGTAGCATAGATTAACTGACTTTTTACACTATTTTAAACTTAATTCAATACCGCAATTAAGTATTATCTAAAGAGGATGATGTTGGATATTTTTTACTTTTCCCATAAAGTTGGGCAACATTTAATTGCATTTTTTGATTTTTCAGTAACTTATCGGTTAAGTTATGTAATTTGATCCAGATAAAGATAATAAAGTGACCTAATAAATGATCTAAGTAAATAGGTCGAAGTCTGGGTGAAAAATAGATCCCGATTAGTATGGATCGAACTCATATCGGGCTTGTGATGGGGAAGGCCGATATGGATGCTATATACAAAGGTCAAGGTCTCCTGCAGTTGCTCATATCATTTGTAAGCTTAAGGATTCTTTGACCCATTAAGAGAGCTTACATTTTTAAAAAACTATAGAAAGATTTTACTGCGTCCCAATGAATAGTTCATGTAAAGACAACGGTGGATTCGGGCTCGTTTGATCTTTGAAAAGCTCGTTTGAAGTTATGGAATTGAAATTAGGTATTTTTCACATTTCTTCATTTATTTTCCTTTCATATGCGAACCGGGTTTTTCTCTTTTTTTTTTGGAACTTTTAATGCTTTTTAATAACATTTATCGTTTACTTTATATTCTTTGTTGACTCGTAAGAATCAAAGCATCATTGTTTGGGCATGAATTGCCATGTGACCGTTTCTTTTCTAAGGAATAGATTATAATGTGCCCCCTTCTTTCGTTTTTTTTTTTTTTTTTAGGTAAACCCCCTTCTTTCGTGGAACATAATTCCTGATCTTGGCCACCAGCTAAATAATGGCCCATTGATGAACACAATTGAGAAAAAGCACTGAGAATGGTAATAATGGAAGCAAGTTGATTGGAAGGACATATGTCTAACAGAGCAGAGATGCTAAAAGTAACCATTAACTAAAGGTTAAGCAAAAGCTGACAATAGTTATACATTATTGCCTCTTCTCGTCCCTACCTTCAACTAAGTACGAATCTTAAAGAGTAATCGATAAGATGACTACTTCTGTATACACCTCAAGGAGAAAAATATAATCTTAATCACTTTCAAGATCGTGTTCAACAATAAGATATTGTTTTTCGTAGTCTTCTTCACGCAGGCACAATTTCATCAAATGAAAGTAACAAGAAGTACCATCATTCCTTTCTTTTTCAGAATGCTTATCGTACTCGCATATAATTTGGGAATCTTTAGGTACATATATAGGAATACGTTGAATTTAATTCTTTCTTCAAGAAGATACTTTGTTTGATATTGTTGAGTAGTCTATTTACTAGTCCACACATCTTTTTCATTTTTCCTGTGTCGTCCACTCGTCCACCAAAGAAGGGAATTTTAACAGAACGTGAAGCATGTTCATTTAAATAACGTACTGTCACACTGCATCTGTCTGCATCCTTGAAATAATCAAGGCGTACAGGCTTTTTTTTTTTTGGGATAAAAAGCGGAGTTTACACCCAAAAGGAAAATTACGAAAGTAACACGGGGCAAAGTAACCCCAACAGAATCAGCAAACAACAATAAGGAGAGACCCTCCACAGCCTCAGGAAACCAATGTACCCCGACAGATAACCGGTAGCTAAAAATAGCTAACCAATCAACACAACGATTGCCCTCCCGAAGAACGTGACTGACGCGTACGACCCATTGCCGGGATAACAAATCTTTAAAAGCCAGCAACAGTGGGTTCACCACCGCAGTATGATCACTAGTTAGACCTGCCACAACAACTGCCGAATCGATACTTAATTCCACCTAATCATACCTATGCATCCATGCCAGCGTCAAACCATGGAAGACAGCCCATAACTCCGCTTGCCCAGACGAACAAATTCCCAAATTTGCACCAAACCCAACTAACCAACGACCACCCGCGTCCCTAATCAAACCACCTGCTGACGCCAATCCAGGGTTCCCCTTCGAGGAGCCATCCGTACACAAATTAACCCAACCCTCACGTGGTTTTAGCCAACAACATCAATGACCCGACGCCGCTTCGCAGTCAAAGGCACAACTTCACGGTGCAATTGCTGAGCCAAAATGGCATCGTGGACAAAAGAACGGATTTCTCCTATATGGTGAACTGGATGCGAAGCGGGGTTGAAACAACGTTCATTTCGCCACACCCATAATTTCCATAAAACAATACCAAATACCAAAGGCCAAGCTGAAGTAGGATGACACCCAGGGGCCGGCTCTAAATTCCGAGCCAACCAGGAGTGAAAGTCGTGACAATAGAAATGGGCACGAGACCTACCCTCGACGAACTGATTCCAAATCATTCAATTAGACTTGGTCTGGCCTGATGCAAACAACCAAACCAAACCAACGGTCCTTGATCTTGGAACTCTGTACCGAACCAAGACGTATACTGAAGCCACATCATTTTGTCTTCTCATCTCAAGCATTGAGTATACGGGTGGGAATATGGGATACCCTGTCCTGGACTTGCATTGGTTGTATGGACTCAAAGCCATGCTTCTTCACAAGGAGCAGAGCGATTAGTAAAGTATATACTGAAGCCATTCAACATATTCTCTTGAAGGTGGATCAAATAAATGACGTTGTGAGTATGCTGGCACAAGACAGATTAATGGTAATTGCGGTAATTATGATCATAGATGATGCAGATAGTTGACTGAGCAAAATTGATGAAAACGGCAGGTTCATGCACATATGTAAGCCCTTCACTACATTTTATACGAATACAGAATCAGGTTTTGGAAGATCTCTCAGGAGTAAGATCATGCAAATACAGTTACAAATGCTAGATTGTTGAGCAGTATCATAAAATATACAGATAGTTCTTATACATGGGACTGCATTTTCGCCAATCCCAATACAAAGTGACTAATACACTTCCATGTTTTTTTATGTCGATGATGAATTGACAATTTTGCGGCTTGATCTCTTGTTCAGGAGCAATTTGTATCATAACTTGCAAGTCCCATCAATTCAGGACCTTCTAGCCGAGGATTATTCTCAAAGCTGCATTTCAACATACCAAAAACATTACATTTCTTAGTCGACAAGAAAGAGAACATAAACTGGAGGTCTCTCTGACTATTAGAAATCACCATGTGAAAGCCCTGAGAAAGTGAGAGCAGGAGTCTGAAATTCTACAGATGACCCTTCAATCATCAACTCCCCCTACTACCAGTTAATTTACATATACCCCACAAATTTTATATTAATATCTCTACCGAATACACATTACATCTGGATTATTTCCTAACCCACAGAATCTGTTAAGGATTGGAGACAAGCACTGATGACAAGAAAGAGAACATAAACTGGAGGCCTCTCTGACTGTTAGAAATCACCATATGAAAGCCATCAATAATCTAAAGATGAGAAAGTGAGAGCAGAAGTCTGAAATTCAACAGATGAGTCTTCAATCATCAACTACCCCTACTACCAGTTAATTTGCATATACCCCACAAATTTTATATTAATATCTCTACCGAATACACATTACATCAGGATTATTTCCTGGCCCACAGAATCTGTTAAGGATTGGAGACAAGCACTGATGTCTAGTACAAATAAATACAAACATAAAGATCATCAGTGATCCGCCACCTACTGATGGGGTCACCATGCTTATAGGAGCTATGTGATCCTGCATAGCAGCCATCTTCAATCATCACAAGCACTTGAATACGGTTCTAAAGTAACTTCATCTTGCCCAAGAGCATGGATTTTAATACCATCACACGATGGTGATATGACGTGATACTTATGGTTAGTTTTCTTCTCTAGATGGTAAGTTATGAGGACATTTTTGCTTTTGTTTTATATTACAAGCAATAAAACTACATTTTGCTTTAGAAAGGCCAAAGGTCAATATAAAACCTACAGCAACGTTACCAATGAATGTACAAATCCAGAAAGTGCTAAATAACCAGAATAACATAAAAAGTATTCAACTCTTCTATGTCAAAGCTATTATGGATTCTCAAGAAAATAGACAAGTGAATAACAATTTTCATATAGAACTCTATCAGTATGGCAGTCACTAGTAATATGTAAAGGAGATAGCGCAGCAACACCATAACTCTATGCACTAAACACCTTAAAGAAGGCCACAAACAAAACATGACATTTTGAAGACAAAAAGAGACCATACCATTAACAAAAAAATTACAATAAAAAAGAACAAGCAAAATAACAAACTAATATACTAGCAAATGGATGATGAAAATAACAGAAAACCTACTTGTTCAGAGGTATGTGCTCAAAAGGTCCACTGGTAGGTATCGTCCCACACAAATCATTGTTTGACACATCCCTGAAGAAAAAGGGAAGTTAGTCAAATATAATCTTTACTTCCCAATTCCTAACATTTACACAACCAGGGTTAAATAACCAAAAATGTAAAATACAACAATTCAAGAGAGAAAACTTACATAACTTTGAGATTTGAAATACCAGCAAGATCCCTAGGAATTGCACCAGTCAATTGGTTGTCATTTAGGCGTCTGTCAAGTAATAAAGATTGTGAGGGGGGGGGGGGATAACAGAAAGCTAGAGCTTATAAGCTATTCCAATTATTAAAGCAAGTGCACAAGCACACTTAGACACAAACACACAAGTTAGAAGTCAACAATCTATTAACCATTCCCCAACGGATTCACTGATGAGAAGTTGAGAACTCGGTCTAAGCTCTCTCAATCAGTCTTTTCAGTGGAAATTACTGTATACTTCAGAAATATGCTATTTCTGAGACAGAAACATTTTTTTAAAGATAATACGCTAGAGATATTTTAGGGTTACTTGGACTCACAAGAAGACAAGAGACTTCAATTTCCCAAGTGAAGGAGGAATGCTCCCTGTAATGTTGTTGTTGTACAAATCCAAGCTGATGAGGCTCTTCAATTTTCCAAGCTCACTGGGTATATTCCCTTGAATGTTGTTTTTATAAAGTTCCCTAAGTCAAGAGGGCCACAAATGAGAGGCAGAAAACATACTACTATAAGAGCGCAGTACATGATTTTTCCAGTGAAAATGAAACACTTGAACATCAGGCGAGTGACCTTTGCAACCAATTCACATTCAGCTACAAGATCACTACCCTACAGATTCCTATAAATTGCAAACCAAAATAAACTATCCAATAATTTGCACATACTACTAAGTTGAAAAGGAGAAGAGAGAAACATACAGATATTGCAAATGCTCTAAATTTCCAAGTTCAGGCACTAGATGTCCAAACAAGTTTGAATTCCCCAAGTCCCTGTAAGAGAATCGAGTCAAAAGAATAATAGAAAACCAAATAAATGGATATAAACACAACACTATGCTGAATACTACAATAAAACACAAGGCTCAAGGCGCATAAAAAATGAAAATTACAGCAAAACTGAAGCTAATTTGGTTTAAATCATAAAGCAAAAGTATTGGTCAAGACACCAAATATCCTAAGGCTGCAATACCAATCAAACAGTAATTATACAGAGACAAGGAGAGATAGAGAGGAGGGGGAGAAGGAAAAGGTGTGTTAATTCAGATTTCATTAACCAAATTCACGCAAACAACCATCTTTCACAAGGGTAAAATCTAAGAACATTATCTATGCAAGTAGAATGAGAAGAAAGGATAATCTAAGACTAAAATCTAAGAGCATTCATGGATATGCAATACCAATCAAATATGCACAATGCAACTTTATCCGGTATGGGTGGTGAGCTATTTAGACCTATGTAATAAGGTCCATTTTTGCAGTTCATGTCCATACTAGTGAATGGATATTAGTCCCAGGTCTTGAAAGTGTTTACTGGACTATACTTTATGTTTCTTCAAGAAGTTCCAAATGTACAACAAGTACATAATTGATCTCATAAATCGCACATCCATTTAGTCTTGGTAGACTTCATCTCTAGTTACACTGGGCTGATTTTTATTTTAACTGTTATTATTGAGAAGTTGCAATAAGAAACAAATCACATTTCTTTTCTTTCATAGAGATCAATTAATTGATGTGTATCTGCTTATGTTTAATTCTGGAGCTCTTGAGACGCTTTAATAGCCGTTGAACTCCAACAGCCAAATAGTAGTCTTGCAACATCAACTAAAAAATTAACAATAATAAGTGTACTAAGCATTAAAGTAGAGCAATTTCGCAAGAAGCCTAGCATCACCACAACAAAACAACAGAAATCATTTAACGGGATACAATTTTCATCAAATACTCACATAATCAAAACATAAAGAGATTGAAAAATGATCCTCTAAGCCTAATCCCTTGGTGAACTAGCTCCTCGCCCTGATCAAAAAAGGCTAACCACAAAAACGGAGCTAATTTTTGCCAATAAAGGTCAAAAAGCATGTTACGATCAAAACGCACACAGAAAGAAAGAACTTGAAAGTACGCAAAGACAATAATAATTTAAATTTCGAGGGGAAAATTGATACCAAAAAAATTGCAAAAATACCAAGTTAAAAGGCAAATTACTGAAATTCTAGAAATAGTCGACAAGTACAAGCAAGACACCATCTTTCAGAACAAAACAGATCTAAGAATATAAATACGCATAAAAGGAGACATAAACCAGAAGGGGAAAAAAAAAGATGTGTAAGAGCAGAAATGATTACACTCTAGTAACACGATTGTCTTGGTTGCAGGTGATATGGAACCAAGTACAGGGGTTAACGAGGGTGGGATCCCAGCTCTGAAGCACGTTATCCGGATCCGACAAGCTCTTCCTCAGAGTGTAAAGAGCGTCTCCTTCAGAGTTCCCATACACCAAAGGTAGTACGACTAATAGCGTTAGGGTTAGAGAAGCAGAGAGTGGGAATACCATGGTTGTGTTGAATTGAGAGCTTCTCTAAGCTTTTTGGTCCTCAGCCTCAGGCAGAGAAAAAAGAACAATGCTTTTAATTAGGGTTTACAGAGAGAAGGGGGAAAG
Source organism: Erythroxylum anguifugum (assembly GCA_027478595.1). Lineage (NCBI taxonomy): Eukaryota > Viridiplantae > Streptophyta > Magnoliopsida > Malpighiales > Erythroxylaceae > Erythroxylum > Erythroxylum anguifugum. The sequence goes on from JANIPN010000218.1 coordinate 8,273,885, forward strand.
GAAAACATAGAGAGAAAGTCAAACAGATTCTTTTAGAGAGAGAGACAGAGAGGATCTGCTTTGGGAATATCAGATTAAAGCAGGGGGCATTGAATGGGCCATCTTCCAATCAACTACTGCTTTAGTGCTTCCTTTTTTTTTCCTTATTATTCCGACGTTATTCTTTTTCCTTTTTTTTTTTACCATTAGATATCGCAGTTTAAAGTTTATATTACATACTTGACTGGTCAACTGCTGATCCTTTTCAGCATCAAATTTTCAGCAATTTTTGAGTTTTTTAATAGTTTCAACTCTCATACTATCACTGAAAGCGAGGTATTCGTAATTGATCCGATTAAGGAGCTTTACTCAAGAGGCTAAACGATCATCAACAGGGAAAATTTCTCATTTCTCCTTCTTTTATGTAACTCGAACTTAATACCTCTTAGAAGGGAGAGTTTTAAGTGAAGAGTTTACACTACTTAGGCTATTTCTTATTGTCAATTATAACAAATAATCAGATATGCTTAAAAACATAGTGGTTACATGTTTTTATGTAACTCGACATAAAATAACATCGTTTTAAAATTAAAAAAATAGTTGAAACAGAGTAACCGTGACAAAAGATTTTTCTTCGGTGAGGCAAGCAGTAAATCTCGACATACATGACTCCTTATTTTACAAGTCGACAGAAATCATCAATTATATGTAATTTTTTTATATATTTTATAAAAAGACAGTTTTGTTAGTTTAAAAAATAAAAATTTACGACAGAAAATGTTGGCTCCAACAGTGAAAATGATTATCCCCATCAAAAATTCTTGTCTAGTCCACTTTCTTCCTAAGTGGAAAGTGATGCTTTGACTGGCAAGAATATTTGTCTAATCTATATCTAGTTGGAATGCTCTTTCGGCTGGGTGATGCCCACCTTTAATGTAATTATTTGGGCTATGGTTTTCCTCAGCTCATCAAGACCTATTAACCAGCATTCTTGGCCTACAGTCAGAGACGTAGTTATGCATAGACTTGGGGGGTCACTGGGCCCCCCAAGTTTTTTTTAAAAAATTATTTTTAATATATATATATATATATAAAGATAGAGTTATTTAAGGGTCAGTAATATACTGGGCTCCCAAAATTTTAAAAAATTAATTCTTGGGCCTCCCTATTTTAAATTCCTGGCTCCATCACTGCCTACAGTCGTACAATGTTTTTTTCCCTTGTTTCAACAAGCATAGAGATTAGTGTGGAGCATCAATCAATAACATCAGCTTCAACAGTCATGCCCGCCCGGTTGGAGCTCAGTTGGTTTACTAACAAGAGTAGTTGGAACAAGATCTTAGGTTCGAATCCCGATAACAAAAGGAAAGGCCGCTCTGCTAGTGGGTTGACTAAGTAAATACTGTGATTTACCTCCCTCACATAATGTCGGGCCGGAGTGTGGGGGCACCTAGGGTGAGCGTTCCACCTTTTGGAGCAAGCTTCAACAGTCATGTTTTCAATGAAATCAACAACCTTCCCTACTCAGCCTAAGGAGATCAACCACAATTCTCTCACGGATTCTATCGAACACTTGGTCTTGCTTCAAAAATTATCCCATTTTTAGAATCTTCGGAAGCCAACTATTAATATTAACAACATATTTTTGGACCCATCAAAACGACGTTGTTTAGCACAAAACGGCATCCACTCAAAGTTTCGAATTTTGTACCGTATTAACCAAAAAATGGTAAAAAAATTTTAGCATATCGTGCCGATCGGTATTTGAAATACTAGCCAAATATTAATTAGTATCATAAATTTTGAAAAATTAGAGGTTTGAAATATTTAAAAAAATTAAGCCCTAACAAAAGTTCTCTTTTTCTATCCCTCCAGCCCTCGTCTATCAAGTCCACCATCTAGACTTCGAAAGTCTCAGCGCCGGTGATAGCCTCAAACATTGTGATTCACTAGTCGCACCATCGCAAGTGATGCCATTGGCACTCTCTAATCATCAATCGCTCCATCATTAGTCGCCATCGCCATCATCATCGCCATCTTCTCTAGTCACCATCTCCATCGTTGCTACTCGCCATCGCCATCGACTCCAACTCCAACTGTCATCGTCAATCGCCGTAGCCACTAGCCAGTCACTCACAACATCGTTAGTTGCCACCAATCGCTACCAGTCATCACCCTCTTATGTTATGTTATGTTGTAAAATTGCAATGTTGTGACTTGTAAGCTTAAGCCAAGGTTGCATTTTGCTTTTTTATGTACGTGTAATTGTGTCTGTGTATGATACCTTGTGTGTGTGATTGCTTGTGTTATAGGATTGTGGACTTGTAGATGTGGTGTATCATGTATGGCTCCTGAATTTCGAATTTGTGATTATGGAATAGTGGAATGGAAGTTTGAATTTGTATCATTCGTAAAATTGAATTTTGTAATCATCAAAGTGGATTATTTAATTTATGGTTAAGTTATATAATTAGAATTATACAAATTGAGTTATATTGTGAACTTATGTCTTTGATTGGAGTATTTAATCAACTAATCAATATTCATAAAAAATAAGTTATAGTTAAGAGTTTATGGTTGAATCACATAATTATACAAATTAAAATAGGTTATAATTATGAGTTTGTTTTTAAATTAGATAATCACACAAAATGGGGTATATTTGTAATTTATGGTTGAATTATGTGATTACACAAATTGAATTATAGATGTGAGTTTATAGTTGAATTATGTAATAGCACAAAATAAGTTATAGTTGTGACTTATGAGTTTATGATTGAATTATGATTGAATTATATAATCATAAAAAATAGGCTATAGTTGTGAGTTTATTTTTGAATTATATACTTACACAAAATAGTTTATAATTGTAATCTTATGTTTGAATTATGTAATAAAAAATGAGTTATAGTTGTGAAAGTGTAGTAATCAATGTATATGTTTGGGTTTAAAAAGAAACATGAATTATGGAGAAACTATTATTGATCTATTTCTTCATGTTTTTAAAACAATTTTATTTTGAAATTAAGTTATTAAGTTATTTTGGTATATGTATTCATTTATTTTTAAAGATAAATGGAAGAAACTTCAAGTAGTCCTGATAATTCAACAACTTCAAAAAAATTCAATGATCCAGCTTAGGCTCATGCTGAATTGGTTCCCAGAATGAAGAACCATACCATTTGTTGTAATATAACAAG
>JANIPN010000218.1:8357119-8369666 GCA_027478595.1 Erythroxylum anguifugum
TAAATCCATTTCATTTACTGGTTAATAGTTTTAACTGCTCTCAGTGTTTGGTCTGTCCTTTTAAGGCATACTCGCCAAGTACTGAACTTTGGATTCTGACCCTCTCTGCATATATACGACTTCGCCACTTGCTGTGTACTTGGGTCTCTTTCCATTGAAGTGGGTATCAGAAAGTTCGATACTTTCGGTTGTATCTTGATTAAGGTCCCGGGACCGTTTGGTTGATCGGGCGTTGTAATAGAGTTTTTTGGTCTCTGGGGAGGTTGTGATCGGGTTTTTCGTTATGACAATGGCGGAAAATGAAGCTGATGATGATCAAAAGGAGGTAAGTAGTGGGCCCAAGTCTCCTTGGAAGGCTCCGGTGTTGGCCGACACTTCGGTGATGGGCAGCGAGGCGGAGTCTTGGCCGCCGCTTGCTGACTCTCATCAACAGCGCTCTAAGAATAATGATTCCGCTGCAAAACCGCCATATGCCGTTGCCGGAGATGGTATTGGGACTGCGTCACCTCCGCCACCTTCGTCAGAGGTAGGCCAACTTTCTGTTTCGGTAATGATTTTAGAATGATCATGTAACTTGTGTCATGGTTTATCGGTGAGTAATACGTTGTTGTTGTATATGTACATTATTAAATGTTGATGAATTGTGGGATTAGCCATCTAAATGTGCAACGACAAGGTCCTTATGGAGGTCGATTGGTTTATGGTTTCAGGTTTTGTTCACGGTTTTCATTTGGACATGGTGTTTCAGATCCGAAATTTTTCATATGATCTTTTTTAGGAGTCGATAGGAGTCAGATCAGTATTATGGGTCCTACAACTGAAGTTGTTCTTGAAATGCCAAAAGTTAAAGGACTTAATCACTTATTGCATGCTGTTCTCGTAAGAGAATTCTTCTGCTTCCTTCTTCACCAAAATAACCAAAATTTTAAGGCGGCACCAGTTTTATAATATTTTGATGTATCAACAATGTAATAAAGCCTTCTCTAGAGAGAGAATATTGTATATGCCTTTTCTGTCTGCCATTACTCAACAAATACATGTTCTGTATTGGATAAAATGAAATGATATAGAGACTAGTAGCTTTATGATACTTTTGTAACTTGATTTAGGTCTCTATGCTCGTGACATGTTTTTGTTACTGTTCTGAATTGGATCAAACAAAATTATCTGAAATCTTCCGTGGTGCATATCTTTAGAAACATTTTGAATGCTCTTGGACTCACTGCCCTGCTATTCTGATTACGAAGTGGTTGCTTGCCTACCACTATTGTCCTTATTTTTGTTATACAAGTGTGCTCTTGTATAACTATCATAAAAATTGTTACATATTTTGGCATGAGGTTTTCCACACATTAAGCTATTAGGAAACACATCAGTTTGGTAAAGGTATAGAGGGACCCCCATTCCTGTGCAAATCATATTTAGCAACTTGTAAGGTGTCTTTAGGAAGGCTGACTATGCTTTGGTATCATGCAAACAATTGCACTAAGTTTCACAATGCGGTGTCTTGAAGTTTGATGATCAATGGTTCCTCTTTTGTGATATTTTACTTCAATGGTTTCTTATTTGTGATATCCTTTAACTAGAATATAGTTATGCACAATTTGTTTTCTTTCTGCTAAGTTATTTGCATTGTCCAGGGATCAGTAGCACAACAAAAGTCACATGGTTCTGGAAATCCTAATTTTTCGCATAGATATTCATCAAGGCATCAAAAATCAGGCTCTAAACGCAACCCAAATGGAGGACCTCCTTTTCCCGTACCCTTACCTTACGTGCAACCCTACATGCAACCTGTTTTTCCCGCTGTCGTACCTACTCCTTATATTCCCTTTTCTGGATATGCTTACCCTCCTGGTCCTTCTCCTTTTCCTAGTGCTGAAACACAGTGGGTAAAGAGTGGGGTTGAGACATCACCAGCACAGCCTTTTGTTCCACCTGGTAATGTTCAGCCTCCATTAAGAGGTGATGGCAATGCTTATGTTGTAGATTTTTCAAATAGAAGACCTAATGTCGGAGAATCAGGTGATCACTTGAACCATCCATGGCATCATGAAAGACCCCTAGTTCCCGGTGAGCCTATCCCGTTGCAACAGGGTATGGGGCCGAGGACTTTTGTCAGGCATCCATTCTTTGCACCAGCTCCAGGTTTTGTGGTTGGTACAACGTTCAACGGTAATCTTTTTTTTTTTATATAGTTTCAATGCCCTGTAATTAAGTTAAATAAGTATAAATAACTGCCAATTTTTAACTTTTTATGCCTTTGTTTCAATCATCTGTTTATTTTTCTTTTGTTGTAAGATTGTTTGAGATTCTTACCAGTTGAAATGCTGTGAACTCTTGATGCTGTCCATTATTAATGTTGTGTGTATATGATTCTTACAGGACCACCTATATACTATTTTCCTGTTCCCCCTCCTGGTCCTTTCAGGGGACCTCATCCATCACGGTTTTACCCTTTGAATCCAGGGACACATGTATTTCCTCAAGAGATGCAAGCTTTAAAGGATAACATAGTAAGACAAATAGAGTATTACTTCAGGTAGGTAATCTCAAAGAACAGTTGGGTATGTGCTATACTGTTCGTTTTCTTTTCCTCTCTCTCCCTGTCTTTCGTTCTGTCTCACACACATAGACACACACAGAATGAGGTTTATTCTGACATAGTGATATTGCAAATGCCATTAACACTCTGCCGTTCTGTTTTTTTCAATCTATTATTAGTGTTGGATATATTTGTGTTTCATAATTTGTCCCTGCTTATTATCCTCCATATTTAGGAAGTTAGCTTGCTAAGACCTGATAGCAATCAAGTCAAATGACATCTGCTAGATGGGCGTTGAAAATCCATGACCTTAAATTGGAAATCTGACGACGTGGGCAGCAATACTGTGAACTAGGAAATGAGTGTGCTATGAGTTCTTTTTTTGAATCTTAATTGATCCCGACGATTTGTTGGGGTGGGGGGAATATGACAATAGGACTCCTTATGAAACTTCGCTGAAAGAAACGATTTTTCAATGTTGTTGTACAACAGTTAGTAACTTCCTAACTTTTTGTGGCAGTGATGAAAATCTGCAAACGGACCACTACCTAATATCCCTGATGGATGGCCAAGGATGGGTTCCAATATCAACAATTGCTGACTTCAAAAGGGTAAGTGTTGTATTGCAGCTTATCTTATGCTTGATTATTGAAACTATATAAATGCTAGTACTTGGCTCTCTTTGCCTTTCTGATGCATGTTGTTTAATATGAGTTTGTCTACTGACTCTTTTGTGCGAATCTTTTTATATTTTATTAAACTATGCCATTCCTCAGTTTTCTACCCCAAAAGTTCTTGTTTTCAATTTGCCTCTTGCTTGCAGCAAGTTTATCTTGTTGTACTAGCAAAACTCATGGATCTAATGTTTCATCTCACAGGTTAAAAAAATGACAACAGATATACCATTTATCCTTTATGCACTACAAAGTTCTAGTGCAGTGGAAGTGCAGGTTTGATATCTTGGTTTTAAGGTCCTTAATTTGATCATAAGATGATTGACACAGAGCCCGAACTTTTTGATAGTATTGCGCTATTACTGCCTATGCTTTCTGTTCTTTTCTTAGTCAACATGTTGAGATAATGCAGATGCTTTTCATCTAAAATTGATCTTTCTTCTTGAACATAATTTTCACGTAGATGTGCTTTCCTTAAAAGTATTATAAATGTTAAACTGCATCGTTTTCAAGATGAGTTGAAATCTTTTTTCTGTTCTTCTGTCGTCCCTCCTCTGGATTAGTTACAAAAGTAGATATCCACTTCTGTTCCCTATTTCAGATAGTTTTGAAGAAATGGAAGAAATATTTATAGAATGTAACACTTTATTCATAGTTTTACATCAAGCCAATTATATATACCTTTGAAGCCTAAGAAATGATCATGTTAGGTATTGGACAATTTATAGGGACCTTTTTTTCCCCCTTATGAGACTGACTGATATTTAACTCTAATTGCAGGTTATTTACTTGGTGTATTCAAATTTGTCATGCTTTTTCTTTTTTGTTCCCAATAGCTTTCTCTACATTCCTTGAATTGCTGTATTGATAGGGTGACAAGATAAGGAAACGTGAAGACTGGATAAAGTGGATCCCAATGTCCGCTGAACATGCATCATCTGAGGATAAGACTTCTGTGGACCAAATTGTTGAGAAGACTAGTAATGATAATACACAGGATCCCATCGAAGAAAATTCTGAAGTTTCATCACGTGCTGATTTGGATGGGCAGAGATTACCAAATGGTGATATTTCAGATATCTTACCAGATGGTAAAACCGAAAATGAAGGTGAAAAGCAAGCAGCTGGTGATGGACATGCAGATTCAAGTGAAAATTGTACTTCTGAATTAAGCATGATCTCAAATCTTGGGCTGAGCTCCTGTACTCACCAGCCAGACCGTCCAGAAGTTGGTGAGCCAACAATTTGCAATAATTATGTAAACGAAGGATTGGTACAATCATCAAATGTGGCCGCAAAGAATCTTGATCCTTTTTCCAGTGATTTTGGAAATACCTTTATGCTTGATGAGGAGCTAGAGCTTGAGCAGAAGATAATGAAGAGTGATGATCATTATCAAGAGAGAAGGTACTCATATTCATATTCTTGCTTGGATCTTTCATATATGTATATATATATTTTCACATTATAACCATACTTGGTAACTTAATTTTGCCAAGTATTTGTTACAAGTTATCTTCTAATGAATGCTCTAAAGTTTAAGGTAAAATTCGGAAATGCATATAGGGATTTCTGTGATTTCATCACAAATGCGAGATTTTTAGATTTATAGCATTTTAAGTTGTGGAAAATTGGAGTAATTTAAGCTCTTCTTAGATAAGAGAAGAACACAGGATATTTATGCTGAAATGCAATCTTTTTAAATTTGAGAAACTAGAAATCTTTGTAAACTCTTTTTCCCAGTTTTTCATAAAATTTATGACATATTTGTAAAATACTTCAAAGATGCTTTCCACGGTTTCTTTTTCAAGTGGTTGGCTTTTTTTCTATTTAAAAGCACATTAATTACAATTCTAATTGTACTTTCCATTTTGATGTTTATTATATTTATATGATATTAATAATTGTAACCTTATTACATTGCTTAAAAGGGAAAATTAGTTTCAACTTACAATAAATAAGAATAGTTTCATTTTCTTTCCAAGTTTTTTACAAAGAAGGAAAATAAGGAAATGTAAAAGAAAACTTGTAGTAGGAACCATAAATTCTTTCTACAACTGCATAAGCAATTAGGTGTTCTAAATTGGGAATAAGTATTTAATCTTGCTGGGAAGTTTTGTATTTACTGTTCCTCACAAATAGATTCTTGAAGGCAAAGTTGGAAGTTAGAGGCCACTGTCAATATGTAAATGATTAGTTATTCTTTGAGGAGAGGCAAACAATGGTTTAATAGATTCCACGAAAGCTATGATATTGAAAGTGCAGCTTAGTGCAAAGTTTAGCGAGGACATTGGGAGGGATAGAGGCTAATCCAAGGAAGATACTGTTTCTATTCACAAATAAACAGTTAACTCAAACTCTCTCTCTGGGTTGTCATGATGTACCACATTCATCATTCCCTTAGTCTGCGGCATATTCTAATTGGTGATTTTGAAGGCCATTGCTGTACATCCTACCATACAATCTGTCCCTCATGATTGTGAGGGAACCTAACATTTCTTTGCATGATGATTGTTCTTCTGCTAAGGATTTCTCTGAGAGGCAAGATCAACCAACTCTCACTTCGTTTACATGCCATATGGCACTTTGAATTTCTAAAATCCTTGTGTCGGAGTTGTCTCTCAATTTCAGGCAATGGAGAAAAATCATCTAAAAGTCAATGATGCTTGAAAACTAATGAACTAACATAAACCTACAAACTTCTTTTGAAAGACCGATATTGGTATAAACTGTTTGATGAGATCTCTCATCGTAGAGGCATTGATACATTGTCGAATAGCTGTTTGGTCAAAAGTTTTACATTGTTAGTGTGTATTGTACTGGATCTTATACTAATTATGATAAAATATATTTTGACTTTTCTTTTGGGGATATGCTATTCATTAGCTTCTAATGGTCATGATTCTTTCCTCATTGGTTCAACTCTTAGCGCATCCTCATTCCTTCTATTCAATGACACGATTTAGGAGGTCTAATTCTTATATGGCACAAGTTTAGACACACGCACTCAAATTTCTCATGGTATTTTAATGTCAACGTCATTTTTGACTTGAGAGAAAGGAAATTGGATTCATTCGGTCTTTCTCGTACTCACCATCCAAAATGGAAACTTTGATTCTGGTAGTGGATCTTAGACTAAGAATAAGTCATATTTATGCAGCGGGACTGTCTATATATATGCATATATCTCTGACAGAAAAGAAAAAGGAAAGAACTTTCTTGATTGAATTTATTGTTTTTGGAGAATGAGAGAAATAGAATAGAGATTGAAAAATGAAACATTGTGGATTCTGTTTATGTTGTTCAAACTTTCTATTTGAGATGAAATCTAAATAAAATATTAGTTTTCTTTCTTCTACTGAATTTTAATAATTTTTTAGGTTAATTAGTATTATTCTCATCACAATCTTGCTAAACTTCGAATATATTTGTACAACTTTGCACGTATTATAATATATTCCATAAACAAATGTTTTCCTGAGCATTACATTTGTTACTTCTAACCATGCTCTTATGTCAAGTTTTCACACATTAATGATTGTGATTTAATAAATGTGATTCTTGTATGAGTTATTTTGCTTTTGTGATATATACTTAGGCTAATGTTTAACAACAATTTATAAAATAGGGTGTCTTCTATAATGGATTTCGTATCTGGAGAAATGTTACCTCATCATTTCTTTCTTACACGCATAATGCCAAAGTTAGTGCTTCTAATTCTTACATTATGACATGCTGAGTGAGTATCACCTGTATTTAATTGCTCTAATCTATATATGTTCCCAGACATGATGATGAAGAAGATGAGATGGTTGTCAATGATCAAGATGTGCAGAGGCTTGTGATTGTAACCCAGGTATTATTGTTTGCCAGAATCTTTTATACTTGTAAAAGAGTATGCTGAATTTAATGTTAACATATGCTCTTTTTGTGGGTATGCATATACCATGGCATTTCAATGTGAAGTGATAACTTGGATGATGCTATCCTTCATTGGTTTAACTTGGTCAGATGTATCTCTATTGCTTGCTGTTATATACTGTCTGCCATACTTGTCAATGTTCTTAAGAATCTAGAGCTTTTCAGATATTCAATTGATAAAGCAATTTACGTGTTTCAGTTATAGACTGTAGATCTGAAGCAACAAGAATACTTTATCGTGTCTTCGATGAGACCAGTGCTTTACTTATGGCATATCACCTAATTTTATACAAGAATATCAAGACTTTGAAATCATAAGTGATTTCCATCTCAAGGTTGACTTTTTTCTCTAGCAATTGATGCAGGACCTTCCTCCATTATCTTGGGTAATTCTCAGATGGAAATTCACTTTGATAACTTTGGAAATATATGCTCTTCTTAGAAGTTTGTAGAGGCTTGTGTTACCCATCTTAATATTGCGGTGTAACAAAATATGATGGTTTTATTTTTGGATGCTATCTTTACTATTTAGAATATTCCCCTTGAACTTCTAATCTGTGTAAGATTTTACTATACCAAGTTGGAAGTATTCTTCATGAACTTTTAATAGTAATGTCTCCTTAGCACTGCCTAAAGGTTTCATCCCATGGTGTAGGCTAAGTTTTTCAATCCACTTTAGTAATGAAGCTTGGGAATTAAACAGTTGCTTCCATTCTTTATACTTGAAGGAAATTGGTTGCTTTTCCATTGCTATTCTTTTCATTATAACTGTGCGTGCATCTCTGCTTAGGATTTAATTTTTATTCATGTTGCCATATGATCAATGCTTGTGTGTTTGAATGGACTATGGTTTATTGACTTTTTTGTCACATTGCATCTTTGGTATGCAGAACAACATAGTGAGCGAAGGATCAAACTTGGGTGGTAAAGATTCAAAATCCATATCAAATGAACTTGCTCATGCAATAAATGATGGCCTCTATTTTTATGAACAGGTTGAGTATTGTACTCTAATACTTCTATACTGGTTTTATAGTTGCAAGTGCTACTGTTTTCATTTATAGTCCTTTAGCACTATAAAATTTTCTGAAGCACTTCCAAATCACAGGAACTGAAGACTAAACGGTCAAACTCTCGGAAGCATAGTTCTAGCTATGATAACAAAGATGGAACCCCAAGATCTGCCTGCAGTGGTTCAGGAGTCTCAGGTTTGAAGGCCAGTGAAAGTTCTGAAGCCGGTGGCCATGAAGAATCTGGAAGCTTGAATAATCTGAGGAAACAAAGTAAAGGTTTCCCCAAGCATCATACATCCCACAAGCAGCGATTCTTTTCCAGCAATTATCGAAATCATGGCACTGGTCGCAGTTCTTTTGGGCTCATATCAGAAAGTCCACCAAGTAATTCAGTGGGATTTTTCTTTAGTTCTACACCTCCTGAAAATCACGGGTCAGTGCAAAATAATTTTTACTGACTTTGAGTTTTTGGCCAAAGTTATGTGCCAGTTCAGTAACATTATTCTCTCTCTTTATCTAGAATTTCCTTTTTGAGGGACCAGAGTTTCAGTAATTACTGATTTTATAAAAATTGACGACACTCCTATTTTGACCTGCTCCTTTTGAGGGGACTTTAACTGAGACTACTGGACTTGGGGGAGCGGGACAGGGAATGTGCTGCATAACTACAAAGCTTATTGGGGTTTGACTTGATCTTTAATTCACTAAACTAGTATGCTTCTGATTACAGCACCAGGTGTTCAAAGTTGAGTGGTTCACCACACGGTGTGTCAGGCAGTAGTCCACCCGTCGGTTCCATGCCCAAGTCCTTTCCACCATTTCACCATCCTAGCCATCAGCTTTTAGAGGAAAATGGCTTCAAACAGCAGAAGTAAGGGGTTTGTTGGTGAATAACTATGTATGTATAGTGTGTGAGCCTGTGCATGCAGATTTTTTAAGGGAGAGATGGGGGTGTTTGATCTTTGTTGGTCTTTCTTTTAGGTACCTGAAATATCATAAGCGGTGTCTTAGTGACAGAAAGAAGATGGGAATTGGTTGCAGTGAGGTGTATTTCTGAACTTCCTTTGTTAATAATAGTACTAGTGAAACTATGATATTAATCCCTATCCATTTGTTAAATTTCTTGAAGTTGGTTTTGCTATGGCTTGAAATTTCTTCATATTGTTTGATTTGACCTACCTGTCCATGCAGGAAATGAATACATTGTATAGGTTTTGGTGTTATTTCCTCAGAAATATCTTTGTCCCTTCTATGTATAATGAGTTCAGAAAATTGGCCTTGGAAGATGCATCTGCTAACTACAATTATGGGATAGAGTGCCTCTTTAGGTTCTATAGGTATTGCTGATAAGTTTATGCCTCTTTTCCTCTTTAAGATAGCTATCACAAATTTGTCTCTTTTTTTGACAATTATGTTTAGTCCCAATTGTTTGGGCTGTTTATGTGAAACTCAAATGGTTTATCTGATTAAACTGTCTCCATTTTCAGTTATGGTCTGGAGAAAAAGTTCAGGGAGGATTTATATAAGGACTTTGAAGAGCTCACCCTTGACTTCTATCGAAAAGGCAATATTTATGGCCTTGAAAAGTATTGGTAACACTTGAAACCTTCTCAATGTTTTTTGGGATGCATTTTATTTCTTAATTCAAACATTTTTGAAAAAAGCTTTTGAATTATTTCTTGGTAATGGACTGTAAAAACTTTTTTGCTTGATGCATTAATATATCTTATAGTGTATGTTCAGAAAGCGGTTACAGATATTTATTGTAGAACTAGATCTGGAAGGATGAATATTCATATTCAAACTTTTGTTGATTGGTCTATTGATTGTTTCTTTTATGTGATCATTGAATAGGAGATAGCAAACAATGATGTTTTGCAAGTGATTTCTTATCAATTTTGCGGTTTGAAGTTCTGAGCTTCAACTATGTCGAACAGCTGGGCTCTCAATAAACAGGTTTAGGTATACACAATGCAGGTTGCCTGTACTAGGTTCTCAGCTGCTATGGTTTAATGATTTGTGTTTTGGAGCTAAATATGGTATAATACTTTGATGCTAGTGATTTCCAAAATGATGGCTTTTGAGTTCTTTTGTTCTCATTTCTCAAATCAACATGCTGGTACTGATACATGTGGCATGTCAAAATTCCTTATCTGATCACAGCAAATATGTGGAACCACTAAGAGTTAGTAAACATGTCCCTTGAGGGCAAAGCGTGTATCTTCAAGGGAGAGGGCTTACCATAGTCTGTTATTTGTCATTGCTTTGTAATTAGTTTCTCCTTTGTGTGTTAGGGCCTTTCACCATTTCCGTAAGCAGCATGGCCATGGAGAACCGCTAAGGAAACACTCAGAACTGGATAGATTGCTCAGAGAAGAATATCGAACACTGGAGGACTTCCCCACCAAGAACAAATCAAAGAAAGATGAGTGTCATTAGCTGGAAATTTGCCGTTTTTTTTGTCCTTGTGACATTCCCTCAAATTTTGAAAGCGGGTTCTAACAAAGAGATGGAGCTAATGGGCTGTATATGATATAATGAGTGAGAGTGTGTAATGTTTATATACATTGTACATTGGGGAAACACTAGCATCTCTTCTCTGAGGGCTACTGCTTACTACTGAGGTTTTTATTTATCCTATTTTGGAGTTGTCTGCAGGCATTTGAGAGGTGCCATTGCTTTTTCCTTCCGAAAATTCCCCAGTTTTGTACAGAAGAAACAAACAACAGAAGAATGTTGTACTTACCTTGTGAAATTGAACAAATAATAGATTCAATTTTTGGTTTTTGTCTGATTGTTTTTTCATTGAAACCCTGCCTGATTATTTACCGTACTTTGTTGGTGGCCTATGAACTGTTCTTGATAAACCAAACCAATTAGATTCATACAAGACTTCCACAGTGGAATTGAAGCTAAGCAGAGATTGTGAAATTGCGTTCTTAGGCATCTAAACAAGTTGTCACTAGCAAGCAGTTCATTCGCATCTAAACTATATGACAAACTAATCATCTGTATTTCAAACGCCAAGTCAGATGGAAGTTTTCTGGTATTAATCACTATGAATTTTCTTAAAATATATAAAATGCAATAGACAGGGTTTGCATACAAAAACAGTACTAATTCTCTAGCCAAGTTCCTCTTTAGTTTGTGTTAGCTGTTAAGACTCTTTTCTTTTTAGGTCCAGTGTTATTTATATTTATTGCGTGTATTTATTCAGTTCTTTTAAGGGTTCTTTGTTTCTACACTCAATTTCATTCTTTACCTGTTTTACTGATGTTTCATTTGTGGGTTTTTCTTGGGTGGAAAAGGGTTAGTTGAAACAGATCCTGAAGGAGCACTTTCAGGTTTTGCCAAAGTAGTTTGCATGGAACAAGAGAAAGCAGAGTGGTAAGCAAGACATGTTCCATACTTAATTGTTGATGAGGTAATATGGTGTTATATACTCTAATGTAGGATGTAGGCATGGGTTGAGACACGAGAAAAGCCACCTCTTTTTCTTTGGCCATGTTCTCCCCTTCTTCTAAAGAACCAACACAAGGAAGAGACCTGTCCTTGACAGGGTCTTGCATAGCTGCTGCTGTTCTTTTAATCTGAGGGCTGTGTTTTTCTTGATAAAAGTCTGCTAGCCTCTTTATTAATCATAGCAGCCTTTAAATAGGCTTAAGGATAAATTAATAATTCTAATTAAGAATCTACTTACTTACTTAAAACTCAATCCCTACCTCTCCATTTCCCTCCAAAAAATTTCAATCTATTATAAAGCATTCAAAGCTTCTCACAACAGCATTTAATGCTTTGGGAATAATGGTTTACGTGGAGCATTTAATGCTTCTTCAGAATACTCAATCTCTACCCCTCCATTTCCCTCCAAAAAATTTCAATATATTATAAAACATTTAATGCTGCTTACAGAATATCAAAGCTTCTCACAACAGCATTTAATGCTTTGGGAATAATAGTTTACGTTGAGCATTTAATGCTTCTTCATAATAAAAATCATCCTTTTCTATTAAAGTAATCTTATTGCTTCTGAAATAACCTTTTGGTTTAATGCTTCTCGAAAATCACGCTTCTCTACTCAAATAATCCTAATTCTACTAAAGTAATCTTATTGCTTCTCGGAAATAACCTTTTGGTTTAATGCTTCTCGGAAATAATCTTATTCCCGACTCATGGATCGTGTCACAGGACGATTCACATAAAAATTGAAATCAAGCAAATAATATTTGTTCTTGCCTTTACTCGAATTCTTGCGTCGACCTATTTTGATAAGTAATTCGGCTCGTTAAAGGGAACCTGAAACCTCTGAATTCATTAGAGAAAACTCGAATCTCAATTGGGATAATTTTCTTGTTGCTTTCTATTCCTCCGTAAAGCCATAAATAGGCAACGCT
>JANIPN010000218.1:8407892-8418823 GCA_027478595.1 Erythroxylum anguifugum
GGAATGGCCTAATTCTTGTGGCCCTTCTAATTACTTGACCTAAGGCCTACAAAATGAACAACCCTGATAATGAGTTAATTAAAAAACTATACAGTCAAGGACAAATTCCCCATTCATATGATTAAGGAACTTTTAGATGAGCTTTAAAGGGCTACCTGGTTCTCAAACCTTGACTTAAAATTAGGGTATCACCAAATTTGCATGTTCCTTCCTAACATCCCAAAGACAGGATTTAAAACCCATGATGGGCATTAATGAATTATTGGTGATGCTATTAGGGCTCACCAATTCCCTTTCAAAGTTCAAGAACAACATGTTCAAAACCCACTTAAGAAGATTTCTCCTAGCGTTCTTTAATAATATTTTTGTTTAAAGCCCAACATTTGAGGATTACTTGCAACACCTTAAGGATACTCTTAATATTTTGGCTCAAAAGCAATTCCTAGTTAAAGAAACAAATGCCTTTTTAGGGCAAACCAGATCGAATATCTAGGACATATTATCTAAGGGAAAGGAGTGACAATTGATCTAAAGAAGTTAGAGGCAATCCTTAAGTGGTTAGTCCCAAAAAATGTGAAGGAGTTAAAAGGTATTTTAGAGCTAACAGTTTATTATAGAAGGTTTGTTAAGCACTTTGGCACTATAAGTAGACTCTTGATAGATTTGCTTAAGAAAAATGCTTTTAATTGGAGTGATGAGGCAGAAAAGGCATTCCAACCACTCAAGTTGGCCTTTTCTGTCCTGGTTCTTCCAAACTACTATAGGCCTTTTATTGTTTGCTTCTGGGAATGGCCTTAATGCCTTACTTATGGAAGAGGGACATCCAGTGACTTTCATTAGTAAACCATTAGCATGAAAACATCAAGGACTGTCCAAGTATGAAAAAGAGTTTTTTACCGGTTGTTATGAATGTCAAACAATGATACCATTACTTAAATGGAAAACTCTTTATTATTACTCAGATCATAAGAGTCTCAAATTATGTTAGAACATAGTATGCATACTCCCTTCTAATAGACTTGGTTCCTAAGTTGCTGGGGTATAACTTTGAAATTAATTATAAAAAGGCTAAGGAGAACACAGTTGCAGATGCCCTCTCCAGTTTAAATGGCATAAAGTTTTACACAACGCTGTTGTCCATAGATCAAACTCAACTCCTAGAGGATATTAAGATAAGTTAAACAAAGGATGATCATATCCAAAACATGGTAACTAAGCTGAACAAAGAAGATTCCGACAAGAGTCCTTGCTAGTGGAAAGATAATATACCCAGATGGAAGGGAAGACTAGTAGTGGGGAATGCTGAACAACTTAAAACCAAGCTAATTGTTTTAACTCATGAAGGATCAACAGGGGGCTATTCGAGAGTTCAAGGTACTTCTAAGAACTACTATCACTCTTTCATTAGAAAGGCATCTTAAAGGATATAGAGAATTAAATTATGCATTGTCAAGTTTGCCTAAAGAATAAGTACAAAACCAAAGCAGGTATGTTACAACCTTTCCCTACACTTGAGCAATATTGAACAGATGTTCATATGAATTTTATAAAGGGATATCATTAGAGGTTACACGGATATCATCATATTACTCGTAGAGTTCTCTCAATAAGCTTATACGGATATCATTAGAAGTTAAACATGTGTGTAATTTTAATGGTTTTGATAAACTAATTTAAAGAAAAATTAAAAAAAGATTTAAGATATATTTATATTTTTTGTGTCAATCATATCATAAAATTAAATCACTCTAATTTTCAATAGAATAGCCTAAAACCCCATTTCTTATGACTAAAATCAGAACAGATTACATCTTTTGAGAGCTGACTATGTAAGCTGCTGTAACCATCCATTAGCTCTTATATGTACTTTGGTACCAGAAAAGATATGATTTTGTTCACGGTCATCATGTCACGTACTACTATTCTTATGCAAGTTATAATGAAAATCAACTACCTTCCTTCCCACTTCTATTAAAATTTTCAGTACCTCAATCTTTAGAATGAGACATGGAGTGAAAGGTAACCATAGCTCCATGCCAAACTTGTGCAATGTCTCTTTTCATAAACTTAACTGCTTTCACTACTTAATCAAAAGATCTTAATAAGACGCCAGATTTGAAATGATTGAGTAGTTCGTTGTCCTGAATCACATGGTATCTCATAATTTGTTCGAATTGAAATATATTGACAAAATTAAAAATTAGAATGGTTGGTTTGACCAGCTTGCCTTGTTGTTCTCTAATATCTTATAATTAATCTTGTAAGCTATGAGAGAACCATCGTCTGTCTTCTTCCTGAGTTCAATGGAAGCTTGGCAGCCTCAGACTACAACACGTGGACGACGTTGTCTCTTAACACGAGTATCATACTAACCACCTACCGGCCAACTTCATGTTCATTCACATTCACAGCATTAACAAGTACTCCGGAAGAATGTTTAGTGTGTAAGTAGCTGCCTTGATCTTCGTCTTCGTCTTCATCTTTACTTGATTACGTTTAGAATATACTGAACTGTATCAGAATTGTTCTTTTTTCTTTTTATAATGACTTGTTGAGAAAGGGAAAGAGGAAAGAAGAAAAAAAAATAAAGGATTGTGGTTGACCCAGTTTGACTACTGTTAAAGCAAGTAGAACGAACGGTTTAAAGTGATGTTTGTCTGGTTGCGGTGAAGAAAGATTTGATCTTCCGTGACAAATTTGGCGGAAGAAACAGCAAGAAGCCATCTTTCACTCATCGGAGTTGATAAGTGTCCGTAAGTATCAGTGGCCTTTCGTGAAACTCAAGAGGCAAGTATAAAGAAGGCAACCCTTTTGCTCTTATCTATCTTGTATTTCCACTCATTACTATAAAAAGGGCTCTCTGAAGAATATCCTCTTTGTCTCTCTTACGTAGTTTTCTTTTCAGTATTTGATTTGATGATGCTCAAATTCAATTCCATTGCGTCCGAGCAACTATGTCGTTTTTATAGTGAATTTACTTTGAAATTCGTCACCTTTGACTGTTGTCTTGATCCATAACTCAGACTGCTCTGATTTTATGATCTTTTTTGCCAAGGTTATCTGGTTATTCTATATTTCATCTTTTCATGCAAAACTTGATTTTAGTTTCTGCTTCTGGGCATGATATTTTTGTGCTCAGCAAAACAATCTGTGCTTTTCTCCAAGTTCTAAAACATCTTTAGATTCTCTTCTAGATTCTTCTTCTACTTCTTTTGTCGTCTTATAAGAAACTATTAAAATGGCGCTCTTGGGGCTCATGGCAAAACAATTCTAGAAATAATCTTCGATCTATGAATTTTCAGACTAGGAAGTATAAATTTTCCGGGTACCGTCATGCAGCGATTTTGTATGATTCTGCTTTGAATTTCACTCCTGTGGACGTGTTGATCAGTCTGTGCTACAGATTCCTGAGGTTAATGCACTTGCTTAATCTCTTTATGCATCTTCTGTTGTCTTTTCCTTTCTTCCTAATTTTGATTCCCTTTAAACTTGTCTTACACATTTCTACTTCAATGGGGCTTTGTTACTGTATTTGCTTTTGTTAGATTATCGATCAGGACATCCCACTTCTCGTTGGATATAGTCATGATAGAATGATTTATTAACTTCCCCATTTTCTTTTAATTTTAGAGTTTCTATATATTGCTTCTTTCTTCAGTATCAGTTATCCAGGGAGAGTGCTCGCTCAAAATGGTGATTGGTCTTAGTTGCAAGTTTTTAATAAGGAAATGGGATTAAGATCAGCAATTCTCTTCTAATATGACATTTCTACTGTAATATTGTTATGAATGGAGTTGTTATTACTTGAGAATTCCAAGTAATTATTGGGGAAATATATTTGCATTTGGGGGCTGAAATTTAGTCAATAAATGAATACTTCCTCTGCAATTACTGTGCATTAGGATAAGACAGGTGGCTTTTCTTTTTTCCTAGCATTATGACATAAATCCATTTCAGGGCCCCCCGCCGCAACAAATTTATGATATTGCTGTTCTTGGAGTATGCACACCAGAACTGAATTGGATTCCAGTATCCCCTATCACACCTCATCTGAAAGCTCAATTTATTATTTGATGTTACTGTGTGCATTGCAAGCTTGCATTTCTTGTTCCAAGTTTTAGCCCATGTCAAAATGAGTTGGTAAAATTGATTGTCATGTATTCATGAATTATTAGATAGCTAGAAGTATGAAAAAAATGAATGGTGAATTTCTTGGAACATTCTATGGTTTTACTGTTTACGGAACTACCTAATGCCAAAGGACTTTGTTTCTGATGTCAACTCTCAAATTCTGCAACTATTTTCTGTTATGGTCTGGCGTTAATGCTTTTGTATATGTTTCAGGATTTCCTACTTTCTTAAGTGTGAGGAGAAGAAAGTTTTAAGTTTGTAAAGAGTATGAGTCAACCTAAAATTAAGCGTTGTGTGGGTAAATATGAGATTGGAAGAACAATTGGCGAGGGGACATTTGCGAAAGTCAAGTTTGCCAAAAATTCTGAGACTGGAGATCCAGTGGCTCTGAAGATACTTGATAAGGAGAAAGTCCTCAGGCACAAGATGGCTGAACAGGTCTGGTCAGTCTGTTCCTTTTTTTGTAGATCACTTCATCTATTCTCTGTCATTTCTTTGCAAATATCGTTTGTGTACAAGTTTAAAGCCTTTTTTTTTTGCTCAGTGATTATCCAAGACCATTGCTAAAATTGTTCGTTGCACCATTTCCTTCTTCTTAAAATTTTAACATTATTTAGTTACATTTAGAAATAATATATGTGACTTCGTCAGGTTTCTTGAATCTGTTATATGTATGTGTCCTACAGATCAAGCGGGAGGTAGCAACAATGAAACGCATAAAGCATCCGAATGTTGTTCGTTTGTATGAGGTCTCTCTCTCTCTCTCTCTAACCTGATTGTGTCGTACCTGTTAAATATGTTCTTATGTTCTCATTTTCTTTCATATCATGGAAGCAGATTTATTTTCATGCATCCATTTACTGTAAATTAAGGTGTAGATGTATACAGTGTCCAAAACTGGTTTTTATTAGCATGTACCAGGATTGAGACTGAGATGTGTTAGGGCCAACTAAGTCTAAGTAATCCTAATATTCACTGGATCCACTGTAGGATGAAAACTAAGGATTAATTTAGGCAAACTAAATGAGCTGACAAAAATTCAGAAAAAATAAAGGAAAAAAGTGTACAAGGACCAAAATTGACAACTAATAAACCTACCAACACTGAACAAGTAGAAATAGCTGTTTAAATTAATAAATTGAGCAAGGAAAAATGGAATTACAGTATTACGTAGCAAGTCTACCTGGAGAGAGAAGTGATCTGATCTCAAGAAGTTGGAGTCCAATCAAGTCTTCATCAATTTATAAAGTTTTATCATTGACATTTGAAACATAAATTGCAAGAAATGAGTTGTCACATTGTAAAAATGGTTGGAGGTGAGCAAAGAAGGGACAGACCAAAGATTCCATTGCAATGCAGTCTTAAAGCACTATTAGGTTAGTGGTTTGACTCTTCACATGGATGGGGTGGGCTAAGGGTACTTCGATATGCTTTCTGATTTACCAAATATAAAAAAGGTCTTCACAGGGAAATTTGCATTCTTAATAACTACCTGCCATGAGATGCTATAGCTAAATTTGATAAAATCTCAAGGACATCCTTAGTGAAGGAATTATTGGAAGCCATCAACTGAAGCAATTACCTTGTAAGATGTCTTTGTGTGGTCACCATGGTATTTCTATCACTTGATTCAAATAACCTTGTATTTAGAGCTTGTAAAGGAGGTTTAAAATTGATGGCGTGTGTTAAACAGGGAATGAGTATTTATCTTCTTTTAGAGAATCATGTTAGTTTTCCTTCATACTATGATCATTTTGTACCTATGCTTAGCACAGAGCTTTCATGCTTGTATATCACATTTGGGTGTACCAAATCCAGTTAAGTAAAAACTGTTCTCTTTGGTATGACCTTTGAATGTCATTTTGATCATTTTCAGGTGATGGGAAGCAAGACAAAGATATTTATTGTTTTGGAGTTTGTTACTGGGGGAGAACTTTTTGACAAAATTGTAAGTTGCTATTCTTTTGTTGAAGCCTTTTTCATTGTCTGGTTGCTCCACCATCATCAACACGGTATGGTTCATGAACTGAAGAAAATAAGTGTTGGATGCCATGAACCAAATTTCTCAAGGCCTTGCAATTCCTGTTAACTGATTGCAATACTTATAAATTACTATGTTATTTATGTTGAAGCCACTATTGAGCCCAAACATCAGTTACAGCTTGTCTTTAAGTTGAAGCTACTATTTATGTTATTTATGGTGTTTGTTATGAAGGTAAACCATGGACGGATGAGAGAGTATGAAGCCCGTCGATACTTCCAGCAACTTATTAATGCTGTTGATTACTGCCACAGCAGAGGTGTCTATCATAGAGACCTAAAGGTACTTGTAGTTTCTTGTTTCTGACTTATAATGGACTTTTTCAGTTATTTGCACATAGTTTTTGTACTGACATTTGTTTTTGAAAGGTTAGGATTATGTTGACTTGGTTGTTCCTGAGAAATGCATTAACAAAATGTTATGTCATCATCTTTCTAATCTGTCTTGTTTCTGTCACAGCCTGAAAATCTGCTGTTGGATGCATATGGAAACCTTAAAGTTTCCGATTTTGGATTGAGTGCGTTGTCTCAACAAGTCAGGGTAATTGTAATACAATCTTTTATGGCATTCTTTTCTCTCCAAAGGTTTTGTCATCTGCAAGGGGGACCCTTGGTTGTTTTCAATAGAAATGAACTCAAGTATTCCCTGGTATCTTCTTTCTTGACTTCTATGTAATATTATTTGGATCTTGGCAGGATGATGGCCTCCTTCATACTACATGTGGAACTCCTAATTATGTTGCTCCTGAGGTTTGGATGACTCTTTTATTTACTGAAGTTAATCCACCATGTAGATACCTACTTTAGTAATTGTTACTTTGAACTTCAATAATGTTTATATATTAGGTCCTTAATGATAGAGGTTATGATGGAGCCACTGCAGACTTGTGGTCATGCGGAGTTATACTCTTTGTATTGCTTGCTGGATACTTGCCTTTTGATGATTCTAATCTTATCAACCTATATAAAAAAGTGAGCGTTTTTCAGATTTTGTATCAATTCTTTTATCATTTTCCCTCTATCCTTTGGTTTTCATTTTATCTTGACCATGGACAGATTTCAACCGCAGAATTCACTTGTCCTCCGTGGCTTTCTTTTGATGCCATGAAATTAATTGCTCGGATTTTAGATCCCAACCCTTTAACAGTAAGTGATTTCACTTTCCTGAGATGATTTAATTACCTTTTTCATTGCCTACATCTCTTTTATAAGGACAGAAAACAGAGTAAGATTTAGCCTTAAATAAGACAGGTTTTTCTACTTTTTGGAATGTTGTAGATAAGTTCACCACATCGCTTACAATTTGATGTTAAAAATATTTACTTAATAAGCCTCAACATTCTTATGAAAGTGCAACTTATGTATTTATGAAATCTTTGTCCCAAGTAGGTGACTCTTGGTGCTCATAGTGCTGAATTATCCTAGCGTAGGTGCTGGACAACTAGAGCCCTACTCATCTGTAATGCTAGCCTGTTCTGCACACAAGTTTAAAAGTCACTTCAACTGTTTCCATGGTTTTTATCTAAACATGCGGATGCTCTTTGACGGTGGGACTAAACAGATTTAGTAGAACTCAGTTGATCAATAAGTTTAGTGGGATCACATTGTGGTATTTAGATTTCATGCATTGATCCAGTACATTTTTTGAACAGAAACTGAAGTTTTATGTTCTTTTAGGAAATAGTTAAGCACAATATACATGCTTATCACATATATGAAGGAAAGTGCACACATATCATCACATAACATGTTGTCTACTTGTTTCTGAAACAGTTAACACAAAATTCTCATAAGTTTCTACCATTTTCTTTTACCTTCCCTATTAAGTAGATGGTAACTCTGGTTTCTTAGTGGACTGCTTAGTTATAGGGACGCTTGAAGAATTATGATGTACAAATGTAGAAGAATTAAATGCTATGTGGATTTGTACCATTTTGGAGACATCAATTAATTAGATTTTGCAGTCTATACTCTGCCCAAAGTTTGATCTTACCTGCCGTAACTTAGGTGTGTGCCACTTAGTTGGCTTCAACAAAGTGCATGTGGTTAGACTTAGTCATTGAGTATATCACGTTTTTTTCTAGTGTTGGCCTTGACAAAGTATTATTGATGATAAGCATTTTACATCATTTAGTTGATGTCCTGATTGTTATTGTTTTTATTGCAGCGCATCACCATACCGGAAATCTTAGAAAACAAATGGTTCAAGAAAGATTATAAGCCCCCTGTCTTTAAAGAAGAAGAAAACACCAACTCAGATGACGTTGAAGCTGTTTTTAAGGACTCCGAAGTAAGTTGAAAATGAGTTGCCTAATTTTAGTGAAGTTACGGTGAATCTTTGTGGACATTAGTCCATCTACTTAACATGAACCTTCCTTGATATGCACTCTATTACTGACTTAACAGGAGCACCATGTTACAGAGAAGGAAGAACAGCCAACCGCTATGAATGCATTTGAGTTAATATCTATGTCAAGAGGACTGAATCTTGGAAATTTGTTTGACGTGGAACAGGTTTGCTTATTGAAGGATTCTTTATGATATAAATTTTCTGAAATAATATTTCCTTGTCTCAGGTTCTCAAATGCTGGTAGTTGTGTGCATGCTTTTTCTTATTCAGCAATCTTTCAAGTTTTTTGGTAGATCAGTTTGCAAAGCTAAGGTAGAATTCAAGAATATATTTAACTCATTCCATACAGGAATATGTGTATGTGTTTTAGAAGAAACAAGGATCACTTTGTAGTGGTAATTTTGAATGTTTTAGTCACCAAGTAGGAGGTAAATGGACACATTTAATTTGTTTTCAATGACAAGTCTGTTGGGTTCTAGTAGAATAAGCCTTTTGTTGTGTGATCCTGTGATTGACGGCAGGGTTTTAAAAGGGAGACGAGGTTTACATCTAAATGTCCTGCCAATGAGATAGTCCACAAGATTGAAGAAGCTGCAAAGCCCCTTGGTTTTGACGTTCACAAGAAAAACTACAAGGTCAATGAAACTTTCAGAGAATAATTGTTATTCTTATTTAGCTAAAAGCAGGAGGGTGGAAGTGATCTTTACTTTTCTCGTCTTTATCAGATGAGGCTTGAAAACATGAAAGCAGGGAGAAAGGGAAACCTTAACATTGCTACTGAGGTCTGTGACTCCAAAAGAAACTACAATATCAAGATGGAGTCTGTGAGTTCTTCATTAATTTACCCCTTTTCTTAAATTTCTCTCAGATATTTCAAGTGGCACCTTCTCTTCATATGGTTGAGGTGAGAAAAGCTAAAGGAGACACTTTGGAGTTTCATAAGGTATTATTTCCTTTTCAAATTCTGGTATTTGGAATATGGATTTCTCCCACTCTGGGAAATGAGTTACACGAGGGTCAAGTTGCGGTGATCACTAATTACAATGTAGAGGATCTTAGGCAACTCTGTACTTGCAATCCTTTTTAGGAACTTGGAAAATTACCAACAGCTTAGCTGTTGCAACATGAGCTAGAGGTTGGCCAATATTCACAAATGAACATAGTCCTTATTTCATACATTTTGGGTTGTGTTTCCTGTGATCGTCAATAATTTGGTGATTGCATGAGCAGAAATTTAGCACCTTGGCTTGAAACAACTGTCCTGTGCTTGAGAAAAGTTCTCAGACAAGAAATTAGGTTTGTGGATGTTTAGGAGACTGAAAAAACAGATGCAATGTTAGCTGGAAATTCTTGCAGTAAACTTAAATCAGAAGAGCAGAAATGAACCTTGTGGTGAACCTAAATCAAATTATGCATCCTTGCATTTTGAGAATGTTACTGTTGACAGTTGTTTAAAAAATCATAGGCAGTTAGTTGGAATGCAGAGTGATGGTGGTTTTTGAGGTATTGACTGTCCTGTAATAGAAATTGGACAGGGGTGTAGTTACTCTTTGGTTAAAAAGCTGCATCCTTGTCCATATGACTGAGAAAGCCTCTGATTTGTATTGCACTGTTGCTGTTGCAAGTTTTATTGATTAATTGTTTCATTCTCTGATTCAGTTCTACAAGAACCTTTCAACATGTCTGGAGGATGTTGTGTGGAGAACTGAAGAGGACATGCAAGAAGTCAAGCGACAGTAGTACCGTCCTGCTTGCTGCTTCAACTTCAAGTGTGTTTTCTTCATACCAAATGTGTCATATTTTTTTTACTTACTACTCCTTTTCAGTAGCTTTAGACAAAAGTTGTTCAACTAATTTTTGTGTGGGAAATCATGGAGAGACTTAAGAGGCTTGGTTCATAGTGATTGTACAAGTCAATGCTCTGTGCTGTCTCTTCCTCAAGAAAACATTTGTTCCATAATCACAAGTTTCGGCTTTCAGTGAATGTGAAAGATTTCCTTACTTGATGATAAGAGTCATTTGTAGTATTAAAATACCCTGCTCTCAAAAGAGTAGTGATAAGTAGTACACGTACTTAAGGCAACCCAAGCCCAAGTTGATTTGTGAAAAGGGTTTGTAAAATAATTCTTCGTCGTGATTATTATCATATCTTGAAGTTTTACGATAGAGCAGAGTCTGGGAAGACCTGATAATACGTAGCTTTACCTCTACATTATAGAGAGGTTGTTAGGCCCCTATAATTATTTTTAAAATATAAATTAATATTTTAAGATGGTAAATAAATTAATTTATAAATATAAAATAATAATTATTAGTAATTTCAGAATGCGTATAAAAATTATAGCACTAACTTACATCTGGCCATTCTTAATTTTAATATGTTTTATGTGTTTCAAATATTGTGTATATT
>JANIPN010000218.1:8430453-8443368 GCA_027478595.1 Erythroxylum anguifugum
ATTGCAATTATGTTAGTCCAACTTTATGAGACATTGACAAAATTGCCCCTAAGGATAAAAATGTCTAACAATACCTCTAATTATAGTTGTAAAATATAAGCAAATATACTACAGTTATAACCAAATAAATGTTATCTATATATTGTAACACTATCAAATCTCAATATTTTTTATTTTGAAGTGCGACAATTTATATTTTAAATATATTTTTGCATTTAATTTTTTTGAATTAATATATTTTCATAAAACAATCCTACTTACTATTTTATCAGTATCTAATCTAACAATTCTATTAGCGAGGATGGCATTGTGTTTGTAATTCATTACTGGCAGATGTTGGTAATAATATTATTCTCCATTTTTACCACTCTTACTTCTCTTCGACACTCGAACGCCACGGTTCATAAAAGCCAGCATTTTTACCAGTATTGTTGGGGTTCAGATGTCCTGTACTCAATCCCTGTTTCAACCCTGTTTTGCGTTAAAAAAACGAATTCGTTTTGGATATAAAGTCATAAAATGATGTAATGTTTTGCGCAGAACAAAGTTAGAACAGGTTTTGGGTACAAAGATCTTGTGCCTTTTTGGAGCTTACCCTAGCTACTTTGTTCCAAATTGGACCAGTCAACTCAAATCTCTCCTAGGATTTTCTTAGTGATAGTTACATTCATCTTCTACGATCAAAAGAATATTTACTTATTATTGAAGTGATTGTTTTTTTATAAGAGGGAATAAAAAAGATTACACATCAAAATCTCAGGAAGCAGAGTCCGGATATTTCTTCTAAAAGGAGTAGATGGCACTCAATAAATGAAATATCAAAATAAATAGTGCCTACATCAAAATGCTCTACATAATTCGCAAGCCAGTCGACACATCGGCTACTCTTACAGTATATATACCGATGTGCTACTATCCAGTTGCGAATGAACAGTTCATTAATACCCTGTACGATGTGATTGAGAGCTTGTAATCAGCTGGCCGGAAAAAAAAAAAAAGATTAGTCGCCAAGCGAGTCAACTTTGAATTCGATTCGACGACGTCTTAAAAGAATAAAAAAGGTCACCAGAAAAGGAACCACTTGCTTTTGAAGTCCAAAATGTCAGCCAAAGTCTCAGCCAATCATCTTGAACAGAACCAACGCACTATAATTTATCACAAAACTTCACAATTTGTAAAGTTCTTTGGGTACGCCGCCTTATCTAGAAGTCCATCTCCTTTTTCCGCTTTCAAACTTCAATCATAAAAACCTACAAGACCTTTCTAATGCAGGAAGGAGTGGCGAAAAAGCTCGAAATCAACTTTTCATCTGAGGCAACTACAAGGTACTTTCCATAGGTTGACGGCAGAGTATTAGTTACGGGTCTTATTAGCCGGCCTTGAATTTGACTCTCCATATGATGCACCTACAGCCCCCGGTTTCTATTGAGGGCTCATAGATTCTTTGTGAAATTGTGAATTCTTTGCATATTTTCTACATCTGCTTCCATCAGTTCACTTTACAATGAAAAAGCCAATTGTCAAGAGCCAACTGTCAACACCTGATGCTCATACACTAAACAAAGTATCAAAATCATTTTCCCACTACAATTACATTCTGGCGAATCGACTTTGAACAGTAAGAAAACTTGAAACCTGAATGCATGTCAACTACAAACGGAAGAACTCTTAGCAGATATTCGTACATTTACGTGAAATTGAAAACGTTTCCTTTACAAAGCCAACCACAAAAGGAAAAGAGGATGCTACCTTTTGCGTGGTTTATAAAGAACAACTGTCACATACTTGGACTGGAATCTGTGGGTCATTCCCAAAGCAACCATTGACTGAGATGCACATCCTTTCTCGATAAAAAGATGGTTAAGCACGACATGTTGAGGCCTGGAAGAAGCTTCATGTGGATTATCCACACCAAGGACAGTTACGTGTAATTGCGGTGGAACTACTAAAGGCTCCTTTGCAAAGTCTTCCTCGGTTGGAAATGCATGACTGTAGGTGTTGTCCGGAGATGGCGGAGCCTCAAATTCCATCACACTATCCAGATTTTCTGGCACATTGTCCTGCATGAAAAGATGAGTATAATGAATGACTTTATGCATCAACCTTACAATAGCTAATAGAAGGAATTGAGCATGTCCGGACCGGAGTCCTACATGAAAATATTAGTTTTTGAGAAACTAAGACATCAATGACTATGCATTAACTTTTCAATTGCATGTATTTGAACGAATAGGTGGCATATGCATCCAAACAACCAAGAATGGAAGAGGATCCCTGTTGCCAACTCTTCTGTAATAAAGCGATCAATAAATTCCCAAGAAAGAGCAGAATTTGGAAAACAAGGATACTGTCAATCAAGGAAGAACTTTATAGCAGGTGAATTACGGAGATGGAAAGAACTAAAATGTAAATTAAAAAATGATTGAACAGAATCCCATGTCACCAAACCAAATCGGGAATAGAAAAGGGACAAATCGCAAAATCATGCAAGAATATTTAACTAAAATGTTCATTCTGCACATCACACTTTTGAAAGAGGCGTTACAGAAAATGTAGTTGGTTTTACCCAAAAAAAATGTACTTGGCTGGTTAGCTTTGGTCGAGTAATCATATCAGTGAAAAGCCATCAGACAGAGGCTGTAGGATTTAGATTTGCAAGATTTCGATAAAAACAAATTTTTTAAAAATAAAGTATTAAGAGTAAAGCTAATTTATGTGATCACTACTATTCAGATGCCTGCCAAAAGGAATAAACCAGAACATATTGGAATTTTCTGAAGACAGGTTATTTTACACGTGTAGCCCCTTCAAGCATGCACAATGAGACATTGTTTAAGAGATATAGCTTCTCTCCCTCTACATGTGAAGGTGTGACTGTAGGTGCATATGCTTGGTTATCAAATAGACACATGCCAAACATGGTTTGTGTCACCATCCATGTCATCTATTTATGCCATCCCAGGAAGACAAACACAGATCCCCAAGGAAAGAGTACGGAAAGAAATAGAAATTCATAGTTAAGGTGCCGCGATGTCAGCTAGGGAAAAAGAAAGATTCTCACATTAACGTCAAGAAGATTACAAACACCGCCCATTTCATCGGCCACAAAAGGAAGATCTGGATTATATCTCCACTCTCCGTCTACAATGAACTTGTAATGGTATAAATCTTGTGGGAGGACCAAAAGAATAGAATAATCTTTACCAGATCGTTGTAATTGCTTCCTGCAACAACAGACAGTATCCCCAATCATCATATGTTGCAAGTAATTTCCTACAATGATTGTTATTCGTAAGTGTTGATAATATTCCAGAGAATTAGGGAGCCAAAAGTTGCCTTGATGTCCAGTTGTCCCAAGATCCCTCGACAGATACATTAGAACCACCATGGTTCCAGGTGATAACAGTAGGAATTCCATGTTCAGTGGAATAATCAGCCATTCCATGTGATTCATTTCTCCACATTTGATTTAAGTGAGAGGGCCCATCAGCCCTTTGTAAGGGAGCAATAGGAACCTGCAAATGCACAAAAGAAATACAGCAAATCAGCTAAAAGGCAATTAACCAGGGAGATGTAGTTAAGAAAAAACCCATATGCATCTACATAAGCTTAATTTACTATCTAGTGCTATTTCTTCCATAGATCAAAAGTTAGTTTCACATTTCTTTTTCCCCTAGGATCTAATTCCGGAAACAGGATCCAGTGATCAGATTGTCAGCCAAATATGACGAGAAGTAGATAAACCTAAAAATGTAATCATCCTCACCACCTAGTAAGTTATTCATGCACACGCATAGTAGGATGCACACGCATAGTAGGATGAGTAAGCAGTGATTGAACTAATGCAACTCCGAAAATTTTATGTTGGTAACTTTTCATTTTACTAAACTTTAGCAGTCGGTGTACTTTTGACATTTTCCTAGTCAAGCCCTTTGAAATTATTTTTTTCTACTGCAATGCTATAAGTTTTGAATTGCACATGCAAAGATAAATGCTAAGCCCATACGAGATGTTGGACAGTGATACAACTTGCCAAATAAGTCCTGGGGGTTCCAACACATTTTACAAACCATTTCATGCTATTTAGTAGCTCTTCCAACAGTCATTCTCGTCATTTATTTGCATCCCAAGACCAAAGATCTTGTAATCCCAAAATCAAACATCACAGAAACCCATCTCTTCACGGTTTTACAAAGATTAAAACTTAATTATCCATCCCTTGGATGGCAGAAGTTGCAAGCTCCAAGTTGATCCTCAGAATTTACATCACAAAGCCAAACTAGCCATCATAATCGCACACTTCCTCAAAACCTTCATATTCTTCCAGTACTACTTGCCTCCCATGACAATCCCACTATGGATCCCAAGACACACCACTATGGATCCCAAGACACACCTTAATTCTTGAGCAGCAGAATCAGTATTTCATAATAGTGAGATCTTTGTTTGAACTTCAATCTCCCATCACTTGGTAGTAGCAATACCATAATTAGAACAACACAGTGTTCAAGCTTTTTCACCATTGCAACTCAACAGCGCTTCAAGCCGTTAGGCTTCAAAAATCTTGGTCCCATCATGAACTGGGTCCAAAATTCCAAACTCACCCATGGTTTCCATGCCTCACGCCTTCAATGGCAATGATAAATAAGGTTTAAATTCCTTTCTTTTCAATTGGATATTGGATGGCTACATAGCATAGTAGGAGAAAATATTGCCGCATAGACCATATGTGACACTTGACACGACATGCACACTTCGTTAGATTGCAATATGCATACATCTCTCAACGAGTCAACTCCCAATGTGTGTAAGCCATGAGTAGAAGTCTACTTAAGGTGATAGCTAAATGTCCTTAATTATAACATTCCAGTGCGATAATAATGAAATATGCATTGGAGGGAATTAGGAAAATCATGCATATGAAACCACATCAACACTACATGTATATGCCACATTTAGAGGTCTATTTAGGTTGCTGAATAAATTCCCTTAATTAAACTTTTTATAAGAGTCAGAGCGCAATAAGAAAAATGAAATTGGGATTAAGTTATAAAGTTAAATAAGCATAAGACACATTAGGGTGGCTGTTAATCTTTGCAGATGTTTACTGAAACAGTTTGTTAAAAATGCATTCAACTATGTAACTGTAGCTTTCATAAAAATATAAATATAACAGGTAACACATAAAGTTGTCACGTTATATTTACAAAGGTTAGCTAGTTCTTTTCATTTACTGAGTGATATCTACAACAAAAGCTGTGCATAAAAGAGGGATGAACAACATTGCCAAACTTTTCAACATAAGTTCTCTTATCCTAGACAAAGTTCACTAGTTTTTACAAATTGATGTAACAACTTGAATCTTTCCTCAGCATAAGAGAAACAACAGTACCAAATTTCTCTGCAAATGACAAGGAGCAAAGTAATAAGAAAAATGAAAAGAAGGGAAAAGGCTTGCATTAAAGGATATGAGTGTGTGAATAAGATTGAGTAGCAATTACTATTAACAGAAGCACCTTCTATGTGATCTCAACCGATAACGCTGCAACAGCAAAGCATGTCATAGTACTGATAACAATGAGAACATCACAATCTAACAAATTAGTTTAGTCAAACTCTCATCAATTGAATAGTCCCCCAAGAAAGTTAATTAAGAAACTTTATACATGGTTTATCCATTAACCTAGCATGAAGGTACAAGTTGGCATCTTGTGGAATTCAACAGTAATGAGACCTTCCCATGATCCGAATATCAAGTATTGGTACTAGGGTTTCTCACTCTTGACAAAGTACTTTGAGTGAAAAAAAAAGAAAATAAAGCCACCTAGAAATCAGTCTAACAAGTCCATGCTTGCTGATTTATGGCATTAAATTCCTAATGACATATCATTATGGTTGATTTTTAAGGTCTTCATAGTCATTTAAATCACTTCTTGTAATAAAAATAAATTTTAGTGCAAATGAAATTCCGTTGACACAACATAAAAAAAGAAAATTCATACATTATTTCCATTACTGTGAATGGTAGTTGGATTTAAGTTCTGTGCTGTTGGTAATACTTATAAGAAGACTAAAATAATTAAAAGTTGAGTAGAAAAAATCCGTAGAAGAGAAAAAGGTTAAAAGCCAGAGCCCATGTTAGCAGCTTATGCGGAAAGAAGGAAAAGGAGACAAAAAGGGGCTGGCCAACATAACATAATGACTTCCTAGGATGGCGTTGAAATTCTTACAAGCTCACAATGAATCTCTAAAAGACATTATTGACATGGATACTTATAACAGACTGTCAAGATGCAGACAGTAATCCCAGTAAAAGAAACATTATTTGAATCTGCCATTAAGATTCAGATGTGAGGAATAACTAGGAGGCTAAAAAATATGGTATGCCGTCAAAATCATAAAAAGACAACCCAAACTCTTGAAGGAAAGAGAAATGATCGCTCTCGGTGCCAAGTAAGATTAGTATTATGGACAACTCAAAATAGGCTATAACTAGAATATTTCTTGCTCAAAAACCACAAAGAGACTAATGATTGTTTAAAAGATATAAGGCAATTTCATAATCAGGAAACCAATTGAAATGTTGACTGAACCAATGAACAGCACGACAGCTGCAATTATAGGCTGCGATTGATCTAGTACTAAAATAAAAACTTATTGCTTGTTTGATTGTCGTACTAGTTTAAAAGCAACCTATTGAATTCGATGACACTAAAGTATACAAGCAAGCATTTAAATCCAATCTGCAGCAGAATGGTCAGATAACACATAATAGGAGAAACCAAAAAGCCAAGTAACTTTGTTGGAGATCAATGACCAAAAATAAAAACAATACCAAAAGATGTCAATTTCCAAACAAAGAAGCAACGCACCCAATCTAAGATCACAAAATAAGCACCAAAAGAATTAATAACGTCACTAAATTGCAGCTCAGACACAATGCGTTGAATATTGTTCAAATTAGACAATTAACTAATTAGAAATCTAGAATCAGGCACCGGAAAAAGGTGCAATTAACCTGAGGAGCGAACAAGAGAGGGGAATCAGAACGAGCAGGGCTGTGCGGAGGAGTGACACCGGCGGACATGGACTCCGACGACGCAACACGGCGACCAACGCCGACGCCGCTGCCGAAGGATTCATTTCTGAATCCATCTTCTTCTCTCCCATTCGCATTTCCCATCCTTTCCTTCCTAATATCTTCTCCTTAACAAGTACCTACAAATGCTTCTCTTTCTACTCTGATGAATCAAGAAAACTCTTTCTCTCTGTTCAGGTGTTTTATATAGCCCCCCAGATCTAAACCATGGCATCCATCAATCAATCAATCAATCAACCAACCAACCAACCAACCAACTCCGAATGTACAAGGTACGTGAAAACCGTGTGTTATAATACATTTACCATAACAATTACAGATATTGATTATCGTCTTTTCTTTTTTCCTAATTTTGTGCTGCAGAAGCACAAGATACAAAATGGATAAGGAGAAAAAAGACGTTTAGATGAGGACGAGCTTCCTCCACCTCTCTCTCTTCAGCTCTGTTTTTAACTCCTAATGCTTTTCTATTATCGAATATGCAAAAACTTGAAGAGTTTAAATCCATCTTGTTATTTAAAATATATTATTCAATAATAACTCTGGATTTTATTTTCGTAAAAAAGAAAATATATCCTTACGTTATCGATTCAATGGTAAAAATATTAAATCGATTTGTTCTTTAGTTTAATTTTTAATTTAATTTATTTTAATAACCTTGTTAAATATCGATCACTCAATTAATTAATTAATTACGTATAATATTTTCTTGGGATATTTATAAAATTAATAAATAATAACAACAATATCCGATAGAAATTTCACTAAAATATGAAATTTAAAGAAATTCAGTAATACGTAGCTTACTTCTAACTAGTAAAGAGACTGTTTCTAAATAATCCACACGAATGAATGAAAATGAAAATAAAAATAAAAATAAAAATAATAGGAAATAAAAAACAAATAAGTAAAACTGTAAAAGTATTTTAAAATTTTAAAAATGAATAAATAATAATAATAATAATAATAATAATAATAATAATAATAATATGATGAAAAGTAATAACAATAGAATAAAAACATAAAATTTAATAAAAGTAACAAATTATATTTATGAAACCAATGTTTGTCATATTTAATTATTCAATCGGTATGATCGGTTTAACTATAAAATTTTTTAATTAATTGACTCTTTAGTTCATTTCTTAATTTTTTGGTTTAATTTATTTTAATAACTCATATTGTTAAATATTGACCGGTTTATTAGTTGATCAATCAGTTTTATAAATTAACTAATTTTTATAAATAAAAATTAATTTTTATTTAACAGTCTTTTTTAATTAAACTTCAAATTATTCTATAAATAAAGATGATTTTCTTTAATTATATATTAAAAATTTTATTTTATTCAATTTTTAACCGATTAAATATTTTAAATGTTAAATATCTTAATTTATTAGTTTAACTTTTGGTACAAATTTTTAAAAATTGTTGGTAACTTTGCAAATTTTGTATTTATTTGGACCTATCTCACTTTTCCTGAAAATAATGATAAAAAGTGGATTCGATGTGAAAGAAGAGAGGGCCTAGTTATTTCGTCCTTTGGCTTAAAAAGTGAGAGAGCATAACAACGCACTCTGTTACGCGTGCAAATCACCCGTCCTTATCACAATCTCACACAATTTTTAATTCATATTCGCAAGCTTTATAAAACCTTATGATATGTATCATTATAATTGTTTATCTCTTCCTATGCATTGTATTATAAATTAGGAGAGGTGTGTCCGCTTGAGCTGCTTACGAGATTTTTTCGAATAAAAAAATAATTATAAACTAAGAAAACAAACTGTAATAGATTAATTGTATATGTGACAATAGTCGAAGGTTGTTGATAATGTCAATGTATGATTCTTATTACATTAGAAAGACAAAGATGGCTCTGATGACGACCTCTTTTGGAAACTAGCTCATCCATTGGGACTAGCGTCAACTTTATTTCCTCAAAAGTCATCAGCCGCTTGCTACCTAAACCTTGTCTTTTCATTCCACGCCCTCTCCTACCCTCCTAGCCGCTTGCTTTCTCTAAACCTTGTCTTTTCATGCCATGCCTTCTCCTCCCCTCCTATTTTGATTTTTGAGTCCAGTCTAGTTGATCAACATACAGCTTCGCTGAATACTGACATTTTTTAACTTCAATCTCAAACACTGCTTTTGGATAAGCTTCTTTGAGCAAGAACAAAACATAAAAAGATGCACTCATAATGTTTTCTTCCTTCAAAACCACCATTTCTATCACCCCAGTTCAATATTTAACATCATATATGCTAATGGCTTTCCCTTTTAGAATCTCAGATCTATCCAACTCTGTTACCCACTAAACAGCGGGGAAGAATCTATTACGATACTTTCTTTTTAATGCTAATATTCCCCACCACCACCCTTAGTTGTAATATAAAATGCTATCTCCAGAAGAGGGTGACCACCAGAATATGATTGATGATGACATGCCAACGGCCGCAACCCACCTACAGTTCCATGGAGTCAATAATTTAAAGTAGGCATTCAAGAACATCATGAAACCCGTGTTCCCCGCACACAAGAAATGGACAAAGCAACATCCAGGAAATTAATTACAATTAAGTTGTATCGTCCATAGTTTCTCATAATCAATTCCAGCCTAATGAACAGGAATGATTCAATTCCACTATGATTTTCAATCCCAACAAGATAAATCCTAGATATATGAACAGGGCACATTTAATGCTGCGCAATTACTAAATGTACATAAAATTACTATCTATTGATGTCTAGTAGAAACAATATCTGCAACAAATGTCGCGTGGTAACCAGCTGATTCCCCCACAAACGGATGACAGTAGCGCTACATTTGAGGAACTACAAAACTATCATTGGTCAGTTCGTATCAGAAAGAGGCTGAACTTGTTCTCCTAAGCTGATATTTTTCTTCAGGCAATGCATCACATGGAAATTTTGTATCAAATTCCTGCAAAACATATAGTAAAACAACAAGAAGAATCAAGATGGCAAAAGCTGCTGCAAATCAAAACACTTGCACCTATCAGGAACAGAGGTAAATCCATATATGAACAAAACCAGCTTCCGTTATGAAAAGATCCCAATGTACGCAAAAATCATTGAAACTATATTTATGCTTTGCAGGTCTGTTTACAGAATCTTCGAAGGTTAAACATTCAAATATTTTCTTTAAGCCAACTACCTATCAGATGATCTATGACCTCCACCCACCAAGAGAGTAACAATGATCCAAGGAACAAACAAGAACCTTTTAGAGGATGAATATTGTTGCATATTTCTTGTTTGATCTACAGATGAACTTCAAAAATCAACTTAACAGAGATGAAATACTATTCGAAGAAATCAAGACTAGAGAAGGTTCAATGATAAAATAAAACAAAATATCTCAACACAAATTAAAGCATCCATTCATTAGAAATTTTAACAATTTCTAGATATCACTCACAGCATTGAAATTTAAAAATTTCAACAACCAAATAAGGAATCACTCAAAGTGCAAATATGTCTTTGTATTCATCAATATAGCTTGCTTTAATGGCACTGAAAAATCCAAAATAATCCTTGAGCAGTTTTAATCTAGAAGTTGCTTAGTGGGTTGATAGGAGGCATGGTGGATTAGTTTTCAAATTTCTTATCAGTGACTATATGCAATAGAAAAGATTACTACCTTTTCTTTCTTGAGCTTCAGATTCTCCTCCTCTAGACGTGAAACCTTGCTCACCAACTCGTTATGATAAGCCTATGTAGCCCCCATCACAAATCAGTTTTACAGTCATGGATGAAGAAGCCAGTTAAAAACATTTTAGGTGATAGAATATAAAGAAGCTGACAAAAAGTCCACCTGTTTTCTTGCTCGAGACCGGGCAGCAGATTCCCTGTTCTTGATCTTTCTCCTCAGCCTCCTCTCAATACTCTTCTCAAGTGCTTCGGGGCCATTCCTTTTCCGACCAGATGCTGTGTCTGATAATGTCCCAATTGAAGGGGAAGGGGACAAAACTAGTTTTTGAGGGAAACTTTGTGGGGTCACCGCACCAATAGAACCCAATTCCATGCAAGGGCTTAAAGATGGTTCTGCAAAAAGACCTGCCTGCACCAAGAAGTCCTCCAAAGTTACTTCGCCAAAAGAAGATTCCCTGTCGGGCGCTTTTATCTCCTCGCCAAACCTATTCTTCTGCCCTTGTTGAATTTCTTTCCACACTTGGTCCACGGTCTTGCCACTCAAGGCCCTGGCCAAAGTTAAGCTGGCCTGGCGTTGTAGAGAAGAAGCTGAAGACGAAGTTTCAATATCCATTCCCACAGAATCGGTTGCATCAGTGCTCCATACACTTTTGAGAAGCTCATCAAGATTCATGCTACCCAAGGGTTTCCCTAGATTTCCCAACTGATTCTCAACTTCATTCAGAGTGAGGCTATACCAAGAACTTTGCCTCGTCAATTGACTCGTATTTAAATGAGATTGCTGGCCATTGCTCTGAGATCCCATAGTTTGTATCCCCATTCACCAAATTGTCAACCACACAGAAACATAAAACCTAATGCCGATACAAACAAGACAACTCTCAATCATCACATCAACCCAGAAAACCTAAGGGAAACACAACCAAAACAAAACTACAGAAAACTAAAACTCGGAGAGACAGCAGCTATGACCCAACGGCTTATTATGGTTGACAACCTAAACAAATCTTCGGAACCCGTAACCAAAATTCAACTAGATCGATTAAGAACCAAAAGGGGTGTGAAATCAGCATTCATTTTCTACTTTCTAGCAAATTCCCAATTTTCTTCCGCCAAAAAAAAAAAATTTGTTAACGAGAAGAAATTGGTAGAGGAAGAAGACAGTAGGGATTTAATAGCTTCAAAAAATAGTTAAAACCAGTGAACAGAAGAAGAAATTCACAATGGGGAGTACCTTAATAGACGATTTAGGATGGATTTTGGGGAAAATCTGATGATCGGAGGGAAACTCAATTCTCCAATGAACTTCCGCCTTTCCGGCTCACTTGTACTCGCGGCATCGCTCCACGTATGTTACTCCACTTGTTACCCGCCATTATATTAACGTCCGACCCGAACTCTAAAATTCAAGTCCAGCCCAAACACGTTATGGATTTGGTCCGGACTTTAAGATGTACAAACTGTTCATATAAAAATAATTTTATAATTTCGAATACATTACAAAATTTAACATTATATCCTAACCAATAATTAAAATTTGTAACTTATTTAACCGTAAAAATTTTAAATCATCTAATTTTATAATTCGGTTTTTAACTTTTCAGTTCGTTTGACTTAATAACTTTTGTTGTTAAAAATCGATCAGTTTATTAATTAATCGGTCAATTTTTATAACAGATGAATAAGTATAATCACTTTCAATTATCTTTCAAATTCTTTAATGTTATTCAATTTTTAGCCGATTTTATAACAATTTAAACTTTTTAAAATTTAAATTTCTTATCTTAATTCGAACATTCACATTAAAGATGTACTCGCACGTTAGAAAATTACCAAACATAAAAAAATTTACTAGTCAATCCATTATGACATTTATCAAATTTGTAAAGCTAAAATGATTACGAGGATTGAGTGCTCCACCCTTTTTAAGAAAGTTAATGTAGTTCTTATGCATGATAACAAGTTGGATAAAAAGATTAATTTTTTTTAAAAAAATATATTTTATTTAAAATTTCAAATTAATTTGAACAAAAGGATAAGTTAGATTCCACACAATTTTATCATTAATTTAAATTTAAATTCAAGTAGACTAAAATTAGGGATTGCAATTATTGATTGAACTTTGAGTCCAATTTTTTTAA
>JANIPN010000218.1:8455553-8466328 GCA_027478595.1 Erythroxylum anguifugum
AAAAGTTATTAAAATAAATCGAAAAGCTAAAAACTAAACTAAAAAGTTCAACTATTTAAGAATTTTACGATTGAATTAGCTGAACGTTGAACCAGTAAGTTTATATAAATATAGTCACGCCAACCAAACAAGAGAATATCAAATCTTGTTCAAATAAATAAATGCATAATATTAAAATATTGTTACACTCATTACATTATAAGACTATCTGTAATCTCACAAGAAGCCAACCCAACCTCTTTAAAGAATACCAATTTACCAATTCAAAGTCTTGAGCTCCATCTTCATCTTTCTTTATTCTATTGCATTTTCACCATTTCCTCAATTTTCAAATGGGAAGATTTATCACAAAAAAAGATGTCAATTTCCCAACAAAATTTAAAAATGAAATTAATTATTTTAAATTAATTTCTAATAAACTTACAAGGTAAATAATATAGTTTTTAAAACATTACAACAATAACAACAACACCAATTAAAAATCTCGCTGAGATGTAAGATTTGAAAAGGTCTAGTTGTACTCAACCTTATATGTAACTAGTAAAGAGTCTATTTTAAAAAGAGTTTTTAAAACATTAAGTATTATTAAGTTAACAAATTTGTATAATTAATTATCTTAATAATACTTTAATTTATACCATAAAGCCCTCGCGTGGTTTTTTTTTAGGTTTATGGGGAGACTCCTATGCTGGACGAATTAAACAGTAGACTTGCCACACTCTCAAGGTACTAATCAGGGAAGAAGCATAGCACAGATAGCAACGAAAAAAGATGATCTTGGTGGGCAACAGGTAATAGCAGATTATGGT
Source organism: Erythroxylum anguifugum (assembly GCA_027478595.1). Lineage (NCBI taxonomy): Eukaryota > Viridiplantae > Streptophyta > Magnoliopsida > Malpighiales > Erythroxylaceae > Erythroxylum > Erythroxylum anguifugum. The sequence goes on from JANIPN010000218.1 coordinate 8,456,363, forward strand.
CGTCATAAGGTATATATATTTAAATGTCTTACCAATCTTTACGTATTTATTCCTTATACCATATATCTCTGTTATCACGTCACATATGCATGTAGACCTATTAGAAGCAGCCTCTTTATAATGTAGGGATAAGGCTGCGTACCATCAGATCTCTCAGACTCTACTTCAATGCGGGATTTCGGAGTATGATAATGATAATGATGATTTGTTCAACTATGTGGTTATTGAAAGTCATTTCTTATTATTTATCCTTTTCAATTTAAACTTCTTAAATTAAAAAAACTTAGAACAACACTTTCACTTTTGAAGCCTATCGAAGATAAGGATGTCATCCTTGGTTTGGATGGTTCGGTTCATCCTTACATTTATATTATTTTTGTTGTTCTGGTTGAGTTGAATTATTTTAACTTGTGACTCGTTTGTGGCCAGATTGACTTGACCAGGTTAAAATTAACATCTCTAATTAGAAGTAACATAGAATTGATATTTCATTATCTAATATGTTTATGTTTGAAGGTTCAATTAAAAACAGACTAATCAAATGCATAATTGGAATATTAAAGTCTTTGATGATTTTAGGAGTGGGTATGCTCTACTACAATGACAATCTTAGGTGGAAACCCTAATTTCAACGATTGGTCCTTTTTTGAAAAAGTAAAAGGCAGCCCAGCCTATACCCACCATCTCCTACTTTCCATCTCCAGATTCCAACTTTCCTCATTCTCAACTCTCTTTGTCAAAAGGGAAATACATTAAATTTCAATCAATCAATTGCTTACTTGCATTGGCATCTAACCCAAGAAATTAGAAGAATCTTAAGTCTCCACATCAACATCATCCTTGTTGGATACATTTTTCATTTTTGATGAATTTTCCTTTTCTGTGACCTGTAAGTCCAAATTCTTCCTTTCTTTGTGTTTTTTCAGGTCTCCTTTCTCGACATTTTCACCTTAACAATTAAATTTAGCTAATATTTGGTAGAGGGTTAGGGTATATTTTCTCTCATTTCTCCCTGTCACTTGAGCTTTGACTTGTAAAGTCTCAACCTTTTTAGTGTTTGCTGTTTTTTTGTATGCAATATAGTTGTTCACAACTGAGTTTGATGGTTTCTAGTCTTGGCTTTTTTTGCTTCTGAGCTTTATTTTTTTGTCTATTTTCCCGATCTTTTTGTTCTCTTCTTCGGTTTAAGTGGTGCTTTTTTATTTTTTATTTTTTTGGTTGAGTAAGGTGATCAAAGCACGTAACTTCTTGTTACTTGTTAGAGATTTTGAAATTTCTCCTCTTGAACTGATCAAAGTTCCTGTTAAGCTTTGGTTAAATTGGTCGGTAAGTACTGACCACATTTTGCTTTGTTTTTAAGGTGATAATCCGGTTAGGATAATCGTATGTTCATCTTTTTTCCTATTTGATAATCTTTACTTTTTTGATTGGTAAACAGGGTTGTTAGTGTGAAATAATGACGAGGGCCACCCGTGATTTTGGAGATACCATGCAGAAAGATGCCGTCCCGGCGGTTTCTGCGGATGTTGCCTTTGCCTCAAGTAGGTTTCCTAATTACAGAATTGGGGCCAACAATCAGATAATGGATGCAAAAGATGACCCAAAAGTGCTGTCCATGAAAGAGGCTGTGGCTCGTGAGACTGCACAACTTTTGGAGCAACAGAAACGCCTCTCTGTGCGTGACCTTGCCAGCAAATTCGAGAAGGGCTTGGCAGCAGCAGCTAAGTTGTCTGAAGAAGTAAGATTGCTTAAGATTTTTGTGGCTGTTTGTGTTTGTTTCTAAACTTGACTTGGTGAGCAATTGAATGGTCTTTTATAAAGTACTGGGATTTCAACGTCTTAGTAGTTGATACTTTTTATTATTGGGATGTAAGATTGATTTTAAATACGGGATAAAGTGTTAAGGAAAAATAATAGACTCATGCTCTTAACTGTGCATAGTCAACAATTAGATAACGGGGAAGATTTTCTGCCTTGTCATGCCTTTACTTAAAAAAGAAATTACCTGATCACAGTAAGAAAATTAATGGTATAAACTGCAATCTATACATTGTTTCACTTAGGTTTTGGCAGTTAAGCAGACCTTGTACAGTGTGGGGATATGTTGGCAATTTGTGTGAAAGATGATTCGTTAGTTAATTATTCAGTTAATTGTAATTAGTCTTTAGATATTCAATACGGTTGTATTAGTTAGTTTGTACAGTTTTTGTAGTTAGTACAGTTTACATACAGTTTACAAAGTCTTGTATATATACAGTACCAATACATCAGAAGCTGAATAAGATCGTATTATTCAGTCATATCACTACTTATTTCGTTTAGCTCTAAATTGTACAATTTGGAACTGATCCATGAAAATATTGTTATTCATGCATATATTATTCTGATGATTTTTTCTTTGGGGTTCTGTGCTTGAGAAACATTGGCGGTATTATAATACTTTGGAAGAAATAATCATAGACATGTAATTTTTGGACCAATTGCAGGCTAGACTCAGGGAGGCAGCTTCGCTGGAAAAACATGTTCTTCTGAAGAAGCTTAGAGATGCTCTAGAATCTTTAAGAGGACGTGTGGCTGGTAGAAACAAGGATGATGTAGAGGAAGCTATTGTCATGGTAGCTGTTTCATGACTGCTCTCTTTGTTAGATTTTATCATTCTAGAAATTGTGATCTTATAGGTGATGTGATAACAGGGTTTCTGTAGCCATGCCATTGCAGAACAAATTTAGGTTAGAGAAATGAAAAAACAAGGTCTAACTTTGGATAAATTAATTTCCAGGACAGGATTTGATTTTGACTGGCTAGATTGATGGTTCTTTGTAAGCAAATTTAATGAATCAATTATCAGGCTTAGAAAATGTGTTTGTAAATAGTTCATCATTAATGATGACCATAAGAGTCATGCTGATTTTGGACCCAGCAACTTTTGCATTTGAAGTGAATCTTGGCTATTTTAGGAAAACTTTATAGAAATCTAAAACGTCAAGTCAATAATAATTGCTGCACAGAAATATTAACGCTTGCCACTAATTATTATCTCTTTTGATTTCATATCTGTATCTTCTTTCCTTGTAGAATATTTCTACCCGCTAGCATTTTTCAACTTCCTGGCTGATATACTATTGACAATGTAATATTTGAAATGGTAAAAGAAATCCTAAATTATTATTATTTTTTAATTTTAGGTTGAAGCGTTAGCGGTTCAGCTTACTGAAAGGGAAGGAGAACTTATTCAAGAAAAAGCAGAAGTAAAAAAACTAGCAAGTTTTCTTAGGCAGGTAATGTAATCTTTAATAGAAGATGGACTATGTTTTAAACCTTTTCTATGCTTTTTCGTATTTATTTCATCTTTATTTTTTGGATTTACTATGCACATTTATGCCCCCGACTTTCATCTCCTCCCCCCTTTTTTCCCTTTTGTTTTCTTTTTAGACGTTATCAAGTAAAAAACAGGCTTGACATTTTTTATGATCTTGGTCTTGTAGATTTTGAGATCAGCAATCCTTTTCGATTTTGGCTTCTTTAGTTTTCAGACTTTTCTATTTTTTCGTTTTGCAATTCTTCTCATGTTCACTTTTCATTTTTCATATCTTTGAGACAAGTCATATGAGCATTCCTTCCCAAAAACTTTATTCTCTATACCGATTTTCTCCTTTATTTTATATAGAAAGTTATACTCAGTACATAGTCTTCAGTACTGAGTGCTTATAACCCTTTTAGGCCACAGAGGATGCGAAGAAACTTGTTGATGAGGAACGAGCCTTTGCTCGTGCTGAGATTGAGAGTGCCAGAGCAGCAGTTCAGAGGGTGGAAGAGGCTCTTCAAGAACATGAGCGGATGTCTCGAGCTTCTGGGAAGCAGGTTTGTGTTAATTGCTATTTGTTCTAGGACTTGTTAATTACTGGTAGATATTCTTGCTTGTACAACACCATTGGAAGTAAGTATATTTCTTTGTACACTTGTAAGAAATGTAGATAGGAATTGGAGACTTCTGTCTTGTGATCCTTGTTTTAGATTCTAATTGCTTCCCTTTTTTTTTTTAATTTGTTGTTTATTGTATTAGTCATTGGTCGTAACATACTGCATTGCAGCCACTGAACTTCATCCGAAATCAAATACTTAATTCTAGAACCGCAATGGTTGCGGCGGCTGGATATCCTTTTTCATGTTCTCCTTTGCGATCTCGTTTTTGGAATTGAAGTTATAAAGTTGTAGTTTCAAGTATGTTCTTATTATCACCTTTGAAAAACTATATTTTCTGGTTATTAGGACTTGGAAGAATTGAAGAAGGAGGTTCAAGAGGCCAGGAGGATCAAAATGCTGCACCAGCCAAGCAAGGTATGTATGCTGGAGCTTCTACGTGAAGTTTTCCCCCACGCTGAATCATGGAATTTTGTTCTTGTGTCAAAACTGATGCTAGCATGTTTCTTAAACCTTGAAATGCTTTAGTGCAATTTAATTGCGTATCTGTCTGTGTCTGAAATTTAATTGTGATATTAGTTGTATAATGGCTAAATAGCTTTGTAGATCATCTATTTGTCCATTTTAACCGTGGCAAACATACGGGAATACTGATGATCAAGATTTCAAGGGGTTGGAACTATTTGTTTTTTTGGGAGTTTTTTGGTTGACCTCTAACTCTAGAACTTTATTTATGAAATCTTTGGATGCGAGTCTCAAGCACACAAATGGACACTTCCTACATCCTTGTGACAATTCAACTGGGTGTGACACAAATTTATTTTTCTTTTAATTTTGTTGATTTCTGAATTGATAAACTTTGTAGGTGATGGACATGGAACATGAGTTGCAAGCGTTGAGGATTCAACTTGCTGAGAAGTCTAAACGATCACTTCAGCTTCAAAAAGAGGTTTGGTTATAGTCCCTTCTGGCATGCAATGAGCTGCATATAAATTCTGTGATGGATTCTTTGGATTTTTAGATGCTGTGAATCTGTTTATTGCTCTTAGTCTTATTTCTTTATTCTGCATTGGCTATGGTTAAGGTTCTGATTAATAACATCAGTATTTTATGGCTCTCTAGTATAATTTTTAGATTTATCCTGAAATTGCCCATCAGTCTGATCTTTCATATCTTGCTTTGGAAAGATTGCTCATCTCTCAAAAGTAATGATTGATAATCAACTGTGCACCTTTGTGGCATTCGTTGTAACTTGGCAGCTTCTCACAATATTGGAGTTATCAAATGATCAGACTCTTGTTCAAATTTGTGTGCTCAAGTCTAACAAAGAGAAACTTTCTTTTGTAAGACATCAAATAAAGAATATTCTCTTAATGGCTAGTTCTACACCAGAAAATGATCTTTTGATTGTTTTCAATTATGTAGTTGAAGTAAAAAAAAAAAAGAGAGAAGGGATGTTTACGCTAGAGGTACCAAGATTTGACCATTAAGCTTACACAGACACAAAGACCATAGGGTATTTATTTTTAATGAAGAATATTTTTTTTTCTATAATCAGAAATATAATATTTCTAATATTATGATATTTCTATATAGGATGCACAGAATGTTGCCGTAAATAGATCATACAATCTATTTACTCCAGAATCTTCTAATCATTAAAGCAAAGTAGCAGTAGTGTGTAAAAGTTTATTGATCTGAACGAACTATATCCTTTGTTCACAAAAGATGTGACTCTTGTATTTGTGTTTTTAGTTTGGATATTAAAGAATTTGAAAAGGAGTAGTTTTCATATAGATGCAAGTACTTAAATTATGCTATCAAAGTTGTGGTATTTTACATCTTCCAGCATCTTCTGATTATTGTCCTTGCATGTGACATACAAATTGTCATTCTCCTTTCAGATCTTTGATAATGGCTGTGTTATTCTTTCTTAATAAGCCTATTCGTGATTCCAGTGCATATGCTTCTTAATTTGCTGCTAGCTCTAAAGAGTAAAGAGACAATAAAGTGTATATTAAAGCATGCAATTGTTGATTTACATGAATATTATAATACATAAAATGTGAACAGGTTTCTGTTACTGACTTTTTCTGTGGTCTACTTATCTTTTATCTCTTCCAGCTGGTTTTGAGTAGGAGAAGGGAGCAGAGCATTACCCAATTTTATGAATTTGATGGTTCTGAAGCTTTAGGTTCATATTTGCGGATCAAGCCTTGTTCTGACAATTCTCCGGATCTTTCGAAGTGTTTGATTCAATGGTACCGAGTATCATCTGAAGGTGGCAAGAAGGAGCTTATATCAGGTAGTGACATGTGTTTTTCTTCTCCACTCCTTTTGATACCGACAATGGTTTTTCTTTTCCTTTCATCATAATTTTACACTCTGATTAACCCTCTTTTGTGTGGTGGGGGGTGGTGGGAAGAGTGATGTGAGTGACACTGAAATCATGATGGTTTAGCACTAACTCTTCCTTAAAAGTTGCATAAAATTAATAAACTTAACCATGGTTGTCATCAACAGTTTAGGTTGTTTCATTTGATAGTTGTGGTCAAGATACGGTATTATCACATAATATTGTGATAATCTGATTGTAATCAGATTATATTAGATAGCATTGTCTTAGGATTCTCCTGTATTTGTATAGATTCTCTATCCTATTCAGTATTCCTATTCAGTATTCCTATTCATGTATATATGTACTACATTCTCTAAGAAATACAATATAGAGCAAAACAACTCTTATTCACATGGTATTAGAGCCACGTGAAAGAGATAGTGAAACTAAGGAGTCAACCTTGGAAAGTCAAGAAATGGCTTCCAATCTTGAGGGATCCTTCGTGGCGAATCTAAACGAGGCTGGAGGTCAGTCGTTGATGACGTCTGGTCTTGAAGGAGCTTCAATTGTCATCGTTTCTGACAAACTAAATGGAACGAACTATCAGGAGTGGGCTCAAGCTATGAAACTCGCCATTGGAGGACGCGGGAAGCTGAGCTTTATCATCGGAGATGGAAACGCTCCAGACCCAATGAACTCGCAAGTTGTGCAACAGTGGGAGATAGACAACTCCATGGTCTCGTCATGGCTTATCAACGCCATGATACCGATGATCAAACGTACCTTCATGTTTTTGCCAACAGCTTGAGAAATCTGGGAAGGGGTGCGACAATCATACTATGATGGAGAGGATGCATCGCAAATCTACAAGTTAAAAACAAAGTAGTGGCAAATGAAGCAAGGTGACAGAGAAGTTACAAAATATTGGGTCGAAATGGTAGCATTATGGCAGGAACTTGACCTTCTGTCGGATGAAGAGTGGAGATGCAAGGAAGATGCTGTGATGTACAACCAGAAAATTGAAAACGAAAGAGTCTTTGAATTTTTGGCTGGTCTCAACAAAAAACTGGATGATGTCCGTGGCAAAATCCTAAGTAGAGTTCCTCTACCAAGAGCTAAAGAAGTTTTTTTTGAAGTTAGGAGGGAAGCAGCAAGGAGGAAAATTATGCTAAAAGAAGAGTCATTAGAAGAATAAAATTTGTCTCCAATACCTACTAATGAAGCGTCTGCATTGATGTCCAGTACTGAATCCAGTAAGAAGGGTAAGAAGAAGTGGTGTGATCACTGCAAACGAAGTGGTGTGATCACTGCATACAAAGTGGTCACTCCAAAGACACATGCTGGGACATCCATGGAAAGCCTCTAGATTGGAAACCACGAAAAGGAAAAAACCAAGGATATCTAGTGAAGGAGGAACAGAAAAATCTGAAGATAGTCAGAAATAATAAGCTAGTGAGTTGAATATTTCACTAGGGAAATTATTGGAAATACTAAAGAATCTTCAAAATGACAGCCATCAACAGAAGACAAGTACAGTTGCCAATGCTACTATGAGAGGTAATATCTTACAAGCTTTTTTATCTTCATGCGGTAGGAAGAAATGGATAGTTGATTCTGGAGCATCAGACCATATGACAGATGACCATAACCTATTTCATTCATATTTTCCTTGTGCTGGGCATGAAAAGGTTAAGGTAGCAAATGGTGATTCTTCTTCGGTTGATGGAAAAGGAGATATCAAAGTAACAAATTCTATGAAATTAAACTCTGTTCTACATGTTCCAAATCTAGACTTTAACCTCCTTTCAATTAGTAAATTGACAAAAGAAGCTAATTGTAGAGCTCATTTTTTCCCTACTCATTGTGTTATATAGGACTTGTCATCAGGGAAGTTGATTGGCAGTGCTAAAGAGGTAGATGGAGTATACTACTTTGAAGATAAAGAAAGTCATTCTACTCCTTATAGCTTGGGTAATAGTGTCATTGTCCCTAAGAATGATGAACTATTAATATGGCATAAAAGGTTAGGTCATCCAAACTTCTAGTATATGTTACGATTGTTTCCAAATATTTCAATAAATAAAGATCTTTGTGTTCAATGTGATGCTTGTGAATTTGCTAAGCATCAAAGAATTTTTTTTACAAGGTTTGACTACAAACCCACAAAACCTTTTCACTTATCCATAGTGATCTTTGGGGCCCATCTTGTGTCACTAATAGAACCAATTCAAAGTGGTTCATTACATTCATTGATGATAATACTTGTTTGTGTTGGGTGTTTCTTTTGAAGGATAAATCTGAAGTCCCTACCGTGTTCATCAACTTTTATCAGATGATAAAAAAATCAATTTCAAACAAGTATTCAAGTCCTTCATATTGATAATGGTACTGAATATTTTAATCAAAATCTTCATAAATTCTTCCAAAAACATGGAATTGTCCACAAAATTACTTGTGTCAACAGGCTTCAACAGAATGGGATTGCTGAGCGGAAAAATAGACACCTTCTTAAAGTAACTAGGGCCTTGATGTTCACTAGCAATGTTCCAAAATTCTTTTGGGGGGATGCTATCCTATTGCAACCTACCTTATTAATCGAATGCTTAGTCGTGTCCTATCTTTCAAAACACCTCTTCAAAAATTTCAAGAAATCCATACTGCTACCCATCTTGAAACTAACCTTCCTTTAAAGGTTTTTGGGTGTACAACCTTTATTCACAGTTATTCACAGAACAAACTTGATCCAAGAGCCAAAAAATGTGTGTTTCTGTGTTACTCTACTACACAAAAAGGGTATAAATGTTGTGATCCTATATCAAAAAGGTTGTTTGTTTGTGATGCCACTTTTTCTGAAACAGATTCCTTCTATCCCAAGTCTTCAATTCAGGGGGAGTATTGGAGTGAGTTTGGTGATGAATCTCAACCTAAACCTCCTTGTACATTTGTTCTTGAACCTATCCTAACACCTATGTCCAGTGCATCTCCTACAAGGACAAATCTTGATACAGAAGTAGCCATGCCTGACAATACACTCAAAGTGTACTCTCGGAAGAAGAAAACAAGTAGTACACTCCCTGTCCCTGAAGCTAGACCAATCTCTGAACCAATGCAGGTTCCTGCCGAAGAAGCTCAGAGTAGTAATACAAAGGAACAAGAAGACAATATTGATCTAGAACTGCCAATTGCTTTACGGAAGAAATCTAGATCATGTACCATGCGCCTGATTGAGAGTTTTGTCTCTTATGATGCTCTATCTTCTCAATATAAAGCATTTATTGCTAATCTAGACAGAATTGACATTCCCAATAATATCCAAGAAGCTCTTAAAGTTCTAGATTGGAGAGAAGAAGTTTTCAAGAAATAAGAGCACTTGAAAAAAAATGAAAGGTGGGAAGAAGCTGATCTTCCAAAAGGGAAGAAACCGTCGGGTGTAGGAGGATATTCACAGTCAAATATAGGGCTGATGAGTCCATTGAGAGGTATAAAGCGAGATTGGTAGCAAAGGGCTATACTCAGACCTAGAGGATGGACTACAAGGATATATTTGCACCAGTGGCCAAACTAAACACTATCAGACTATTGCTATCTGTAGCTGCTAACTTCGATTGGCCCCTTCAATAACTTGACATCAAAATGCCTTCTTGAATGGCAAACTAAAGGAAGAAGTATATATGAAACTTCCTCCAGGGTTTGATAAGGAAGGAGGA
>JANIPN010000218.1:8485130-8497052 GCA_027478595.1 Erythroxylum anguifugum
TCTAATAAATAATCTAGATTAATGGGTCGAAGTTCGTGTAGAAAATGGATCTCATTTAGTGTGAATCTGGTCCATATCGATTTTGTGATGGAGAAGCCTGATATGAAAGTTATATATAGGTTAAGGTCTCCTGCAATTGCTCATATTAATCGTAAGCATAAGGAATTTCTAATTCATTAGGAGAGCTTACGTATTGAGAAAATTGTAGAAAGATTTAAATCACGTGTCGGGAAACACTTTCCATAAAGGTCCCGGAAGATTCGTGATCGTTTGGAGCTCAGAATCATTATCGGAATTAGAGATAGAATCGAAATTAGGTATTTTGCATTACCTTCATTTTTAATCCTTTCATGTTTAATTCGAGGTATACAATAAGGTCTTTACTATGTATTACATGTGTTATTAAAGCAGTTACGTGATTGGATTGCTAAAAACGAAATTTTTTTAGTTTTTCATCTCATATAATTTTCCTCGAGTTTTGATCTATTTTCAAAATTTTTACGTCTACAGTTACGTAAAAGTAATATACATAAGTTATAGGTAACGAGGATGTAGTTAAGAAAAAGTATCAACTTGGAAGTCGGTGGCTTTCTCTCCTTCAAATGTATGAGAAAGGTCAACGGACCAAAAGAGGAGCTTAAATTCCTGAATCAGGGCTGGGTAGGTATAAGATCGGTTTTGATACAAGTTGAAATTCATATTCAAGTTTTATGTATAAAATACATTTGAAATTCCAAAAGTCTAAATTCTTTTATTAAATCGAGTTTTTACTTTTTTCAATTTGAATTTAGCAATTATTAAAATAAAAATTTTGAACCGTCTAATTTTTCGTTTGAATTTTCAAATTTTTGGATCAATTTACTTTAATAACTATTATTATTAAAACTAATCAATTTATTATTAATCGGCAAGTTTTCGTAAATTATTAAGTTTCTATAAACTTAAAATAAATAAATTAATTTTCATTTAACAATCTCTTTTCAATTAAATTTTAAATTATTCGATAGGTCTTTTAATTATATTTTAAAATTTTTAATTTTATTTAATTAAATAGTCGATTTTACGACAGTTTAATACCATTTAAATATTTTAAACCATAAATCTCTTATTTTACCAGTTTTACTCCCGATTTGATTTTTGAAACATTAAAATTTATTTCTAATGTATTTAAATTAATTTATTAAAAATTCAAATTTCATATATATATATAAATATTTAAATTTCAAAATATTTTTTAAATTGTGAAACTAATTTGTTAACTTTAAATTTAATAAAGTTAAACTAATTTAGGTTCAAATGAATTTGTTATCTCTAATCACATATGAAAAATATTTTTATCATTTGCCCAAAATTTTTATGTAAACTTCTTTTTTGAGTTTTATAAGAACGCAAAAATAATTCAAAGAATGGAAATGGAGAGGTTAAATTGGTCAATATCTGAGTTTAGCAATTGAAGCGTTCGTTTTAGGTCCACCGCCTCGCGTGCGCCTTTCCTCCTCCGGAAACCGTCGGCCGGTGGTCAGAAATAAATATAACCAACTGAACAACAAAAACTCACAGACAATAACGAGAAATATCCAATGGAGGATCAAGCTGCTAACGTAGATGAAGATAAGGGAGTCAAAGCATTGGCCTCCTTCTACTCCAGCTATGTATGGAATCGACTTGTCGCTCTCTTTCCCTCCAACACTAAGTTTATTGGCAAAATCTCAGTCCTCTACCGTCAAACAGCTCGCACCACTCGCAAACCTTGCTTTCCTCTACCTTTGCCCTCTAACTCTCCAGATTCTTCTCTGTATACTCTTTGCTTTCTCATTTTTCCTTTGTCTATGATCATGTGATAATAGAGATTCTAATGGATTTTAGATGTGTTATACTCCCTGCATTTTTTCTATTCTTGCTACTCTAGCATTTATTTAGTTCACCATACATGGTTCTCTCTAATTGCTATATACATTTAGCTGGAAAATAATGCTTAGACTTTAGAAACGATGGTTAGATGATAAGATTGTTTGTCTGAATTTATCATATCTTAATCTTATAATATGCCTTGATAAGTTAATTAGTGCTAGGATAAAATCGTATTTCCTAAACATATGGCTTCCTTCTCCTTTTGTTGCATTTTTATTCAGAAATGTGTTCAAGTTTTAGTTGCTAAGTATGAAATTTTATGTTCTCTCTTGTCCTATACATGCAGGTTTGTGACAGAGCCATCTAGGCTCTATGACGTCCTGGAGGATATTATACAACACCTTATAGCTAATTTACACAATGTACAAAAGAATTTGCAGTTTTGGCAATGTAGAGCAGAGGTTAGCATTTAATTTCACAGGCCTATTTTGTAATTATCCTGTCTATCACGTTGTGTAGTCAGATATTTATCTTCGACTAAACTAAAGTATTTCAGGGTTCTAATGCTCGAAAGTTGTACTTCATGATTTTTGAGAGAGGACCATTGGCTTTCATTGATGGGACAGTTTACTTCCTGCGTGAATTTGGTGAGGGTTCTACAATTCAGCGGTTTTACCAGTCTGCATCTGCTCACATATCTGAGAGGATAGCAGCTCTCAGCACCATAAGAGACGCGCTTGCTACATCCTTGGCTGAGGTAACTTCCTTTTATGTGTCTATCCTATTTTTTGTTCTTATGTACATGTGTAAGAAAGTTTGTAAAAGTTTGCAGCTACTTTTTCCTTTAATTTAATTCCAGATTTGATATGCATGCCACATGTGTCCCAAATGTATTGGTATAATATTTTAGAACAGATGTTTTGTCCAAGCTGGTTGAACTTGAAATGTCTAATGTTATTAACCTGTGGACTATACTTGTTTCTCATTGCTTTCTCAAGCTTACAGTTCACATTATGGATATCTCAAGTGTTAAGACTCTTCAGAAATTTCATGTTTCCCTCATCTATTTCATTTTCATTTTTGACGCATCCATTCCTTGCTTAAATTTTAATGTAGGATTAGTTTACCACATCTAAAAGTTTACCTTAACCATTTTAGACTCTGTTTCTGTTAATATGTCTATATGCAACTTATGCAGTCTATTCATTGCTTGCTATGGTCTGAAATATGTTTCAAAGAATTTAGCCAGTATTTGTTCTCAATAGGGCTACAAGAATCAATGATAAACCTCATTTTCTGTACCGTCAGGTTTACATGGAAGTCAATAAATGTGGTGAGGAGTTAGTGAAGGATCCTGAAAAATCATTGCCTTCATTACTAGCTTCTATTAATGGTATGTTTTCGAATTTGGAGGCATCAATTGGTCATCTGCATGCTATACATCAGGTAAGTGCCATACTGAGCTTATTAATTTGCTTTCCATGTATGTGGAAAAAACAAATTTCTTTATTCAATGCTACATTTTTTGTATGTTCAACTGTGAAGCATGTCAAACTATTTTAGTAATTGGTGTTTCACTTACATGCATGGTGCTATGCTTTCTAATATGTATTCTTGAATTTTATGCAGACTTCTTCTGTTGATGGAAGCTATTCATTTCCTTTGCTGCTTGAGGAACTACCAGAAGTTAATGGAGGGTCTCAGTGGACTGATTGTGAAATGAGAGATGCCATCAATATGGTTTACAAAAATCTAGAGACACTTGACTCCTATGTGTCTTTATTGGTAATAATTTTTATTTTTGTTTCTCTGTGATTGGCTAAGTTGAGGTTGATTTCTTATCACTGTCATATGGTAATAGAATCCCATGTCACTAGTAATTGTTGTTGGAGATGCTAATCAAACGCGATTCTTCTTTCCTTTAGGTTGCTAAACACCAAAAGCCAAGAAAAGTAAACCAATACTGGATTCGCTACACATTTGGTGCAGTTGGCCTGTCAGTTTGTTCATTGTGGCTTCTTCGACATAGTAGTTTGATGGGAAGTTCTGATATTGACAATTGGATTCAGGAAGCTAGGGATTCAGTTGTGAACTTCTTTAGTGACCATGTGGAGCAACCGGTATATCAAGCTTGCTCTTTTTATCATATGGTTCCGTAACTGCTATTTGGAATTGCACAGGTTCTGTGATCAAATTTAGATTTCTATGCAATGCTGAAAGCACTTATTACTAATTTGTTTGAAAGTGGAGTAAAGAGACTTTCTTCCTTCACAGTGCTATAGTTTGACCACATAAATTTCAGTACTGCAAAAGCCAACCATTTGTGGCGTATCTAGAGATTAACTCGTGATAATTGTGAGATGAATCCATACTTGGGCTGGTTGTAAGTCCCACTTCAGTACGGAAATGTTGAAAAGGTATATATGGGATCTTTTGGAAAGGGGTTGTCACCTTCTGGGACTAGTGTTAGAAATCCAACTAAAAATTCAGGTTAAAATGATTGTGCATTGTTGTGCTATCGATACTTAGGATATAATTACAATTCAGTATGGGAATGTTGAAAAGCTTAGAGAAATGGGTACTTACCACTCTCCTGAGACTAGGGCAAGAAATTCAACTAATAGTTCAGATACTTGTTACCTTATAAACTTTTTTTTTTCTTTACATTTCTGATGTTTTCTAGCTTTCCTAGTCCAAATGGATTCTGAAACCCCTCTCTCTTGTAGTTCTGTTTCTGGATTTTAGCTATTCAATTGAAATGTCGTGAGATTTAACAAACTGGTCATTTTATCAGCTTCTCTCTATAAGAGATGAACTATTTGAGACATTCAGGAAGAGACAAAAAGGTGTGATGGAGGCCGAAGAAGTTCAGTTGACTGCTAATTCTCTGCGCAGGTTGACATTTCGTTCCACTTTCGTTTCCCTCTGAAAATACTGTATTATGATGAGTCATTGTAAAAGTGGAACTGATAGTCATAAGATTAACCTACATACTTATAGCTTGCAATGTATAACTTCTCTAAAATACCTGTGAAGAATCTACACACTTAACAGTGGCTTTTAATTTACACACTTGTAATTTATAATGACGACAGAAGGCCTAGAACATTGAAGAACAAGTTAGGTGTTAATTATCCTAAAAGTAGCAAAAGATTTTTTTTTTTAAATTTATGTATGACCACTTTGGACTATTATACTGAAGTACGTGGAATGTATGATGTGACATAATATTTGTATTAAAAAACTTAAACATGGAAAATCTCCATCGCTTAGTTTCCAATGCATTAGCTTTGATGTCCAAGTCTTCATCCCCTACGATGCGAGGATGGGAAGAAATAGATTTAGAGGCTCTGATTCAACTTCATAACAACTTCTATTTCCCTTTCCATTTGTGTTAATAAAGATGAGATGATTTCCATTGCATAGGTGCAATAGAGCCCTTTTGTTTGAATCTAGTAAATAGTCGAATGTCATTAGGATGTCTCTGTTGACCTGAAATGAAAGGGTACTTGCTATCAATTGCTTAGTTTACGATAAATTTGAACTGGCAATGCGTTTATGATAGCTTTGTTTTAGGTTGGCTTTCCTCACTAAATGGGATTTGTATGAAAACTTTGGAATAGGATACTCAGGTACTGAACAATGAATTGGAAAGGTTCTAATTGCTGAAGTAGGATTTCTTTTGATAGAAATTATATGACGTGATTTATTTTAATTATTTGTACAGTACTGCTGTCTTCTCCTTCCTCCTTTTTTCTTTAATTAGTTCTTCAATTTGTTTTCTTGCGTGTCCATTCTTGCAGAAAATACTTGGAGTTCATTGACCATGAACGTTCTTTGATTAATTATGTTGCTGGCATGCAGAATGTTGTTGGCTTTCAGTGAGCAGACAAAAGGTCAAAAGTTCCCAGAGAACGCTTCAGATCAGGAAATGCTTGAAATAGTGATGACAAGGTAGGCTGCACTCTGAGCTTATGGGTGGTTTCTATGTTTTAGATGGGATTAATGAGGATTTGAAGTTCTTAAAGATATGTATACAAGAAGACTAAGGGTTTAATGAAATGTTACTTTTAGCTTTTGTACTCCAGTGTTTTTGTTTTCTACTTTCTTGTCTAGGTTTTATGTTTTCTATTGCCCAAGTAATGACGTGTCCAGGCAAAAAATACTCTTATTGTTCTGCTGAATATGTTTATATATCAAGTTTATGATTATGGCAACAGAAAGAGTTGAGAGAGAGGGAAATTTGTGTGTAATCAGCAATCTTGTTTCCTAGAATAGAATGAACTAATGGACTTTAGGAACACTCTAGCTTGTAGTCATGCTACCCACTCCCAGAGCAACTTTCTCGGTGAATATTTAGTCGATGAATGGATGGGTGTGGAAGTACCTTCTCTTGTCCTACTTTAACTCAAATTGCCTCAAGCAAGAAAGTATTCTCTTTATGATGCAGTATTGTCTATTATGATGATTTTTTTGTCAGCACCACAACCAATTCACAAAGAAAAGCTAGTGGATCAGTTTTACACGGGTGAAATTTACCCTTTCAGTTTCAAAATATTACTTGATTGACGAGTTTATACTTTTCTAGTTTTAGGTGGAACATCGAAACCTTGATGTAATTGGGTTAAGTGATTCCTCCCAGCATATTGACATGAACTCCAACTTAAAAATGAAACCTATGTGCCATAAAATTGTGTAGGAAAAATCTTCAACACTTGGCATCAGTACTCATAAAATTTCTCTGACTTGATTCCTAAGTTGATATAACACTGAATTACTTATAAGTAGGCATGCTTATGTGCTTATCTTACTCCTCTCCTTGGAAAGTGAGCTCCTTGGCTACTGTAAATAGGTACGAGATGGAACTAACACATCCTATTCAAAACCTTTTAAGTGGGGAGCTTGCTCGTGCTTTGCTTATCCAGGTAATCCAGAACACTTTGATAATGATGCCTGTTTCTAACATTGGTCATAACGTGATATATTCTTCCCATTTCAGGTTCAGAAGTTAAAACTGGATATTGAGACGTGAGTCTGCTCAAATAGTATGCCATATCAAAATCAAATTTTATTTGGCCTTCCTAGTATGCTTAATTTGCATTGATCTTTAATCAGGGCAATGCTAGAACTTGATCAGATCCTCAGGGCAAATGAGATCAACTTTGCTATTCTGGCTGCCTTGCCAGCATTTTTTATTTCTCTCATTCTGCTAATGGTAGCACGTGCATGGCTCAAACGGGTACGTAAACAGTAAATATCCTCCATTGTTTAATAGCAGTTTCTTTGAGTGAATTATATATGTTGCAATTGTGTTGGGGATGACATTTGTGATGTGCGGCCTTGCATTGACCAGTATGTGTAGACACACATCTGCTCTTTTATTCCAAGGCTGGCAGCCCCAGCTTGAAATGCTGCATATGATTTCTATCTTGATTGAGGTAGATTGTCTTTCCTTTGGCCATTTATTGCATCTGTTTCTTGAAAAGTAAAGAATATTTTCTTCAGATATTAAGTTGAGGAGAATATGGTTCTTTCCTTTGCTTTGCATGGTGATGCAAGTATGCAAGCGAATTTATACATTGTAATACAAGTTATTTAAATATTTTGATTCTTTTGTTTTTGGGTTTGAAATGAGATTATAGTTCACTTTCCCTTAATCACCGAACAAATTAGGCTGCTTTATGCTACTGCTAATCTTCAAGACTGTGTATGGAGCAATAAAAAGCATACTTCATGGCATGTACATATTTGGGCATGAACTTCAAAGCACTAGAGGTGCACATTTTACAGAAAAATTTTGAGGATGGAGCACCATAATTTGATACAATGGACAGGTCTAAGAAACACATACATGACCATGTGTGAAAATTCTGAATTGAGTCTCCTGATTTTAGTTCGAGGAGTTAATTTGTTCCTAACCTTCTTCTCCATCCGCACTTTTGCAAGTATCTGCATGCATGTGTTTTTATGCACAACAGTTTTTATCCATGTTCTTTCTGCTTCTTTTGTTGCATAAATCAGGACACTAGAGCAGAAGGAAGGGGGAGAATTGCTCGGCGTCAAAGGAGGCTACTCTTAGCAGAGGTTGAAAGAAGGATTATGCAGTACCAAAATTATATTGACCAAGGCCTGGTAAGAAACTGCATTTAGTATTGGATTATTATTAGACTTCTTAAAAGTATGTTTATACCTTGATCATTTCCAATGTCATGATATGCATGTTAACAATTCACTGTAAGAGAAGTTGCTTTTTATCAAAACAGCCAAGCATGATGGTGAGTTACTGTAAGAAAATGTGGACCAATTGAACTATCTCTTTTATACTGTGAGTCTTTGTGATTCCGTGGCTGTTTCCAATGATGAAAGATTGCTTTTCCAAACAATAAGATAGCTTCTGGCCTTCCACTTGTTCACAGATTCACCCATGCAAGTATACTAATTAACAGTAATGACATATCTACCCATCACTCCACTCATTATGCAGGAGAAAGAGTCAATATCCATGTATGGCTTAGCATTGTATAGTTTGGATCGCCTATTTCATGCTGTTGAAAGGCATGCAAAAGCAACTGGTGAATGGCAGTGGTTAGTATGAACTATCGGGTTCCTATATTATTATTTTTGATCTACATCGCTTATGCATCTTTATTTATGCTCATGCAAATACTGAGGTTGGTTTAGAGCTAACTAGTAAGGTGATGAACAGCTTGAGACAAGATATCATGGATCTTGGAAAACCAGGCCTTCCAACTACTTACAAACTTGCAGTTACATCACGCATGGAGCAGCTGTACGAGTGCTTACTTCCTTCATTTAAAATACAATAGGGTTCTCTTTCCCTCCTTTATTTTCCTTAAAAAAAGTCGACTTACCTTCCCAGGAGAAACAAAGATTTAAAAGATGAAAAGAATAGGAAAAAAAAAACATGATCATTTAGAATGCAAAGGCGTGGATCCCATCTTTATACATGCTGGCATTACATGGTATTTTGCTTTATGTAATGCGAGACAGACAAGAAAGAAATTCCCTCCAGTTGGGGATTTGATCAATTTTGTAAGCATTGAATTATAAGACCTCAAATCATTTGGCTTTTTGATCAAATTTGTAAGCATCGGATTTTAAGACCTCAAATCATTCGGCTTTACTGATGTCCCAGTAAGTCAGATTTTGTAAGTTCCATGTACATGCCTTTTTTGTGGAGATCATTGTTCTTGTTCAATCAGTACCGCATGTGGTAGTAGAGATGTCAAAATTTGGATCGTGATTTGACCGTTATTTAAAAAATGATGCCGTTTTGCCAAGTTTTTTAAGTTTGTCTTTAAAAAAATATGACAGGCAGGATTGGCCCAGCCTGCTAACGACTTGTCAGGTCATGGGCCAACCCATCTCAGCCCATCGGACTATAGGCCACTATGGCTAGGGGTTGAGCCGGGCCAGGCTAGGAGCAGCCCGGGCGCAGCCCATTGACATCTCTATGTGGTTGGGTCTTCCAAATAGCAAGAGATGATTGTGCATTATATTGTTTCTTTGTGACCA
Organism: Erythroxylum anguifugum; assembly: GCA_027478595.1. Classification (NCBI taxonomy): domain Eukaryota; kingdom Viridiplantae; phylum Streptophyta; class Magnoliopsida; order Malpighiales; family Erythroxylaceae; genus Erythroxylum; species Erythroxylum anguifugum. The sequence continues at coordinate 8,494,518 of JANIPN010000218.1, forward strand.
TGAGACGATGAAATAGAAAGTTGTATATATTATGATCCATCTCAAGAATAATAAAGCAGATAATTTTGTGTATTGAATACATTAACCGTTTTACGCCCGTTACTTTCACATTTTCTTTACAATAACTTGTAGATGTAGACCGAATGCAATAGTGGGCATACTGCATGAAGACTGCAGATACATTCATGGACTAGTTTCTCTGTTCCATCACCTACCTGGAAAGCCACTTTCCCCCAGCGTGCTATTGTGCTGCTTATCAAAGCGGGATTACCATTACCATGAGCATCAAGGTTTTTGACCCGCGGTATACATTAAGGACCACGTAGTGTCTATTAGCATTTCAAGTCGAGAAAACCTAGAAAATGGTGAAGCAGGAGACGACTATCCAATTTTGATTCTCAAAGAATGGTTGTGACTATACATTCTATGATGGTTGAATTGGATGGAGCCAGTCGCCATCTACGTAATACTGGATCGATTCTCCCCATTTATCGAGATCGAGCTAATGGAGCCCTTCCAAGACAAAAACCAAGCTCAACCCATTGATTCAATCAAGCTTCGACCCGGTAGCTTGGAGACATCAATTTCCTTCATGAAATCCCTTATTTTCTCAGCCTCCTCATATCTACCTGCTTCTGCATAGATGTTTGACAAGAGGACGTAATAAGAAGCCTTTTCTGGCTCCAACTTGATTAATTTCTTTGCAATCCGTCCTCCTACTTCAAGATTATTGTGAACTCGACACCCTGATAATATGGCACCTAGAACGCCAGCATCAGGTTCAATTGGCATTTCCTCAATAAGCTTCTCTGCCTCCTCTAGTAGCCCTGCCTTTCCCAGACAATCGACCATAGTTGCATAATGTTTCAAGCCAGCAACCAGTCCGCAATCTTGAATCATTCTGAAATAGGATCGTGCTCGCTCCACCAGGCCTCCATGAGCACATGCTGTTAAGACCCCAAGAAATGTTACGTCATTGGGCATAACCCCTGCTCTTTCCATTCGATCAAATAGTTCCAAAGCAATATCCACATTGCCACCCAGTCCATATCCCAAGATCAGTGAACTCCAAGAAAACACATCTCTCCGGCGCATTTTGTTGAACATCCTATGGCCGTAAGTCAATATCGCGCATTTCACGTACATATCTACAATAGCGTTCCCTAAACTTAATTCCATCTCCAAGCAGTTCCTCAAACACCAGCAGTGAACGCTCTTTCCATGTTTTAACCACCCCAATTGACCACACATTAACAGCAAGCTCACCATGACAACCCCATCTAGCTTAATCTCAAAATTCAACATCTCCCTGAATAGTTGCAAACCCAAACCAGGTTCCCCATGCTGGGCATACCCAGATAACATGGCAGTCCAAAGAATTGCATCTCTTTTGGGCATTTCATCAAACACCAGTCTAGCATGAAACACGTAACCCAAAGTGACATACATAAACACCAGAGCAGACCCAACAAATAAACTCACCTCGAAACCCGTTTTTACACACAACCCATGTAGCGTAATGCCCAGACTTAAGCACCCAGAGCCCGCGCATGCTCTCAAAACAAGAGGAAGAGAGAAATCATCCGGTCGAACTTGGGACTCCCTCCACATAAGGAGGAACAATTCCAAGGCTTTCTCAGGAAAGTTTGAACGAGAAAACTCGCCAATTACAATGTTCCAGGAGTAAATATTTCGGTGTGGCATGTGAAAGAAGAGGGAGAGAGCATGAGGGTAGAGCATGTTGTGGTGAGAGTACGTGAGAACAAGCTTAGAACTGAGGACCACATTGTCGTACAGAAGAAGTCGGAGCAAGCGAGCGTGGAGGTGGCGCAGATGTGATGGGTTTGGAGAAGTGTGGAGAAGGTTAAAATAGTGAGAAACAATGGAGCTCCGGTCAGTGACGTTAGTGGCAATGGTTGTGAAGAAAAGTTTATTGATCAGAAGCTTTGGTCTTCCATGAAGCATAAGTAGCGTAGGCATAAACATTGGCAAGCGCGAAGCAGCTGCACGTTGCCGCAACTCTCACTGGCGTGTCTTTCTTTTTTGTGTACCTGAGGAAAATATACGGCAAATCACATCAAACAACCCTGTGTTATAATTGATTACTCATCTTAATTTTTGTGTCTTTAATTCGTTCACTTTAGCCCCTGTATTTTTTATTCTCATTCGAGATACTTCAATTGGATATTTTCGGACAAATTTGCCCTTAGATTATTGAAATATATTTTTTTAATCTCTTGATTCTAAGAGCAAATTTGTCCGAAAATACTCAATTGGGGTATCTTGAATGAGAATAAAAAATACAGAGGCTAAGGTGAACGAATTAAAAATACAAGGGCTAAGATGAATAATCAAGTATATCACAGGAGCTCTTTTATAAGATTTGCCAAAATATATTCTTATATGTTTAACTTGAATTTGTTTTACGAATATTAATAAAATATTTAATATTAATTAGTTATTAATTTTTTAATAATAATAATTATTATTAACTTTTTTTTATCTTCACGTTATATTTTGTTTTTGCGTATATCT
>JANIPN010000218.1:8515083-8527952 GCA_027478595.1 Erythroxylum anguifugum
AAACAAACAAGTTTTTTTACTGAATTTGAAAACGAAAACAGAAAACCAAAAACAAAAGTGGAAACAAACACCCCCTAAGTGAACGTAGCCGGTACATAAAACTCCTCATTTTACAAAGGCCTTAGAAGGGCTATAATCAAGGCTAGCCCTGGGCAAGGACAGCCTGAGTGCCCGTCCAGAGCTCATCCTCATAAACAATTTAATAAAGTTTATTTTTACTCTTATAAAAATAAAATATGATATAATATACCCCACTTTTGACCTTATAAAGAATAACAAAATATCTATACTTTACTTTTTTTTAATTCTTTATAAGAGCTAAAAAGGCAAAAATAGGAGCTCATTTTTTTATTTTACTCGGAGCCTATAAAATACTAAAAATGAGCTTAGTCATTATATACGCAATCTTTCCTTTATATTAAAAAAAGGTTATTTTCGTAATTTAAACCTATAATCTTTTAATGATAACTATAAATGGAGAAGTGGGGTATGAGCCTGTGAGCCTTGTTTGATGTGTAACTAAATAAGATTTTCATTATAAAAATTTAATTCAAAAAAGGAAGTAATTAACTTAATTTCATAGATAAATTCTATAAATAAAAAATAAAAAATACATACATTTTAATAAAATTAAAAAATCGGAAGGCTTGAATAATATAAAACCGAGTTGTTTTTTTTTAAATTAAAAAATGCATATTTTAGAATTATTAATATTAAATATTTTTGGGGATGACATCTGATTCTGATGTGACTAGGGCTAAAACCTCAAAAAGCAAAGAAGAGACACCCAAACTCGACACGTTGCTCGATCACCAGCACCGACCCTGTCGGCCTGTCCACCTCCTTTCTTTGAAGTTTCCAATTCCGACCTATAAACCCCTCGTTCTGCCTTTCTCTTCTCCATAATTTTCAAGAGCGTCAACAGGTATTGTTCTGTAATTCCCTGTTTGTTTTCCTGCAAAAATGATAAACTTGCATCTTTTTCTCAAGGTAGTTCTCAACTTTCTTTTGTATTACGATTCTCATTTTCTGATTAATTACCGAATTTCGCGAGACTTTCTGTTCAAGGCTGAAGCAGAGCTAGGGTTTCGTTTCAACTTAGTTTAAGAATTCGATTTGATGTGGTTTCAGTGGGCGGATTGTTTCTATTGCATATTAATTCAATAATGGCCTCTACGGTGCAACTCACAATACCTCAGATTTTTGTTCTCTTCATCTTCGGTTATGATATTAGTGTTCCGCTTCTGATCTTTTTGTGTTTTTTAACTGTGAAATTGTTTTCTTTAAAATGGGTGTGATGGATCTCGGAACAGATTGTGGACTTGGTTTTAACGTTATACTTCATCCTCTTTAGTTTATAATTTGCACGGTGCCTGCCTACCTAACTAACTGCATTGAAATCGTGTACCAATTTCTCTTTTTTATTTGCTATTTTTGTCTTAAAATTTCCACGCTTTTTAGTATTTTAGATCTGTAACTTTTACGATCCCTTGTACGTCTGAGGGTTTGTTTGTTTCTCTAGTGTTATTTTTATGGCGGCTTTTCATTTGTAAACGGCTAAAAATGTTTCTTTTGGCCTTATTGTAGGATAGTACAAAGATGCCGGCTTCTGCGTTGGCAATCACCGATGAGACTGTTCTTTCTGTCAGTACCGTTGTGAGTGCTATTAGAGAGCTTGGAAATGAAGCGGAGCAGTGTGATCCTGAAATTATTACTCAAGCATCTTCCCTAAGTACTTTCTGTGATCTGGCTAATAATCTTTTGGATTTATTTTAAAAGCGCAAAATCTTTTAAGTGCTAAGAAATTTGCAACTGAAATTGTGCATTAGTCAGCGTCCCACTTGAAAGTGATAATTAGAGTTGGAAAATGTTGAAAAATTGTTGAGCAGAAAGTGAAAACATTGTGCATGAAAAAGGGAATAAGATTCTTTAATTCATTCATGTTCTCAAGATTCTTGATTTTCCTTATCGATTATTGGATGTCCTTCATGTTGCAGCTCTTCCTTTTACTTGGTTTACACATAAACATGTGCATTAGTAGCCTACTTTTGAGCATATTGTTTGTGCTTATTGGCAGGTAAGCTTCCAGGGCAATCTTCAACGGTGGATATTGTCATTGTCATTTCTCATTCGTTGGAATTTCCTAATGACTTATTTTATGGAGAAATCTCTAGAGTGTTGAAGCCTGGTGGAACTATCTTGATTTACAAGACTAACCAATTTGTTATAGGGGAAATCCAGAAGGTTAATCTTATCTTTCTCTTCTGACTTGTTGAAGTTACAGTTTCTAGCCGGATTGTATTTATTCCTCTGTGTAAAATAAATATAGCACAGACACCTATTACATATATGGGCAATAAGATTTTCCATTCCTACGATTTTAGAAAACATCACCTCTTGCTCTACATGACTATTTTGAGATGGAGAAACCTTAGTTGCATATGTGGAGCAATAATCGAACTGATTATATCATTTCACTGTTCTATGTGTGTTCCTTTTTTCCCCCCTCTGAACAGTAAGATTTGAAACATGCTTTTGGCGTTTTTGTAGGCAATTTCTGCTGTTGAGCGCAAAGTTTTGTTGGCAGGTTTCTTAGAAACACAAGGCATTCAATCCGTATCTGGGCAGTCTGATGTTCTTTCTTTTGGGGTAAGGCTATGGTTTAAGCATATTTTTTAGTTCCATGACCTAAATTTTATCATTGATTTCTGAGGTATTAGGAGATGGTAGAGCTATAATCAATTAAGGGTTGATATTTAAAATACGTTCTCAAGAAGGATATTCCATTTTGACTTTGAAAGGACTGTGACTGCAGAATTAAACACACTGACTCTAGATTTGAGTTAGAATTCAGCATATTTTAATGGGTAGCTTAGATCAGGTGGTCGTTTTATTTTTAGGTACTAATAAGATGTGCATTCTATTGACAATTGAAGGGAACATTACATCTTGGCCCTTCGTCCATGCTATTTTGCTTTTCCCAACAGTTAGCCGTCCTTTTAGTGGTTCCAATTAGATGAATTACACTTTGCCATTACAAAAATTACATATTCTGCTGCTGTTTCTCTTCATTGACAGATTTATAAATAATCTTCTAGCTTCAAAAAATGCCAAGTCTTTTATCCCTAATTTGTTGGCTTGTTTTGTCCCCCTTTTTTTTATAAATATTTTTAGCCTACATATCATATAGGAACTTACACGGTTAGATTTGTATTACTTTTGCATCTTAGGTCAAGGCAAAGAAACCATCCTGGAAGATTGGGTCATCCTTTGCTATCAAGAAGAGTGCAAAAGACTCGGTCAAGGTTCAGGTTGATGATGATTCAGATTTAATTGATGAAGATAGTCTCTTGACTGATGAGGATTTGAAGAAACCCCAACTGCCAGTTGGTAGGATGGAATTCACTGAACTTGTATTTTCGTTCTTGATTTCTTTTAGTACTCTTTGTGGTAAAATTGTGCAATCTGTTTGGGGACTAGGTGATTGTGAAGTTGGAAGCACAAGAAAGGCTTGCAAGAACTGCACCTGTGGTAGAGCTGAGGAGGAGGAGAAAGTAAAGTTGGGACCGACTACAGAGCAGTTGAACAACCCTCAGTCAGCTTGTGGCAATGTATGTTTTAACAGTGGATGACATGCTCTCCTAGGAATGTTCTGCACATAGCTAAACTGATAAGCCGTATAATCTTTTCTTTTTCTCGTTGGGGATGGTAGGAACCCTCGGATGTTGAACTTAGTGAAACACTTGAGGTTGCATGCTATAGGGTTTCACTTTCCAGCAACGTTTAAATAAGCTTTAATGTTTGATGCAAAGTAGAACTTGATCGCGCTGCTTTCCTTCTTTTTCTCAAATGTTCTGTTTGATGGTTTTGCTTTTCTCTGAGTTGGTTGTTTGATACTGTTCAGTGTGGGCTGGGGGATGCTTTTCGCTGCGGTACATGTCCCTACAAAGGTCTTCCACCGTTCAAACTGGGTGAAAAGGTACTTGAGAAACTCTCGCTCTCCCCCTCTCTCTGGGTGTGTGTGTGCATACCATTCTCTTTCTGTGGAACGCAGGAATGAGTGTTTATCTTCCTGCAGGTATCACTCCCTGGGAACTTTCTTACAGCGGATATTTGAGGGTGAAAGTGGTTGTTCAACATCTTGTTTTGCGTTGTTCCCGTCTTCTCTTCTTATGTGAGTTCTGGACAGAGGTTTAACCAAATGTTAGCCAACTCAAATGGCTGCAATACAGTTCGTTTAGGATGCGATGCATTGAATGTTGAGACTCCATCTGGATACGATACATGACACATTGAAATTCCCCTTGTTTGGAGGAACCACTAATAATGATTAATTTTTTAGTGTGATACTCTGTTCATTATTTTCTGTGTTTTTTAAATGGACACAAGCATCAGTGGTTATTTAATCATCCCTTTCTTCCTTCCTGGCTGTAGTTGAAAATAATTTGTCATACTGGCTTAACCTGAAGAATTGCAAAGATAAGGTTAAGCTGTAATTACGTTCAAAGGTGAAGCTAGGCTTGTTAAACTTGTTTCTCAAGGTTTGCACGTATCATTGGGCATTGCATTTAACTTAAAATAAAGCTAAACATAAATGCTGTTCTGAATTGCCATTCTTCCTAATTACAACTGATCCCCTTCTAGCTGTTTTGTCGATCCCTTTAGGTCTTTTGTTGTAGCTCTCAGCCAATTCCAAGTTGTGATTTGTGGTATGTAACATCTTCAGTTTATTTTGTCAAGTACCGTAAGAATAATTTACAAGGATAAAGTCGGAGTAGCCTGTAAGTCGATGCGTATTCCAGTAACCGAAACTTAAGCTGTGGATTTGAAACGCTTAACTGGAGCTTTCAGGGAGGACAGATAAGAAGCATCTGCCTTGTCAATTCCACTGAAAAGATAACTGAAAGGAGGCATTTCTATAAACTTGCCAGATCCAGGAATAACTTTCAGTTGGTCGTTTTCCCACACAACTCTTCCTCCTGCAATTGTCAATTCAACCTTTCCCTACACAGGCAAGGAAGAAACTGAGCACTGAATGGCCAAATCTACTTTTCCAATTTGCTCTTTCCAATTTGTGAGATAAAACATTACCTTTCCTCTCCTAGCTTCATAAACATTTGTATCTGTTCTAGAGTGGTGATAGTTTGCACTTATAGTAACGCTGGCGTTGGGATTGAGGATTACAATATCTGCATCTGATCCAGCCAGAATTGCTCCTTTTCTTGGATAGATGTTGAAGATCTTCGCACTGACAAATTATCAGAATCAGAATTGTTTTACAGACTTCAGAGGCAGCTAGAGTCTGATCGAACTCAAAATGCATAAACTAAGCATTCTACTAGTTATCCTTGGAACTCAATATAATCTTCATGGGAAGTCATTCTAAACACAATGAGAAAACCAGCACTCAAATCATACCTTTCGGTGCTCGTCACCCGCACAAAATCAGTGATAGAAAGTTGCCCAGATTCCTGAAAGATTTCCAAACTTTGAGATGACAGGCATATTAAAGAACAGTTTGTAGTTCCTGGGGTTGATTAAAACAAGGGTACAATGCAGTCTTACCACCAATGTATCCCATACCAAATGCATCCTCTCCTCGATACCTACATCCCCATTCAGCAAAGTGTAGTAGAAAATTAGATGTCTGCAATTCAGCAGAAGGAAAGCACACAGAGACTTCAGCATTAAGATGGCCATATTTCTATTACCATTGACACCATTTGGGATTTTACGGAAATCATCAATCCCCAATGCTTTTTGGGTGGAGTTGAAGGCACAATGATCAGTTCCTACAAGCTGCAAAGCCAAATGAGCATGCTAATATTGGTAAGGGCATTTGAGAAAATGTTTTGGGTAATCAAGGAGGGAGACAAGAAACTACAACTGTGAATATAATGAACCCTTTCTATTAAAAAGAAAATATCAGAGATAGAGATAGTGCTATGAAACTCATGTTGTAATGTTGTTAGAACACTCGGTTATCTTTCCACACAAATTGGTCTTTTTTAGATCAGAATAGCTTAAAGTTTGTAAGTGATAGATTGTTTGAATGATGATATGGACCTGCAGAACCCCAGTGGAAAGTGCAGCTTGTAGAGCCTTGTCATGTCCTGATGCCCTAATAGGGGGGCTCATAACATACCTGAGACACGAGATTATCAAGCACGATGAATTAATACAAGAAAGACACGTCCTCGTATAAACGAACACCAACAATAACTACGACAAACTACAGTGATGGCCAACTCAAGGAATAAGAAGAAAAATGAGTGAGGTAGCACCATTACTTTGAAGCAGTGATGAAATCAGGATCCCAAAGCTTAGAATCATTTAGGACTAAGCCAGAAACCACAGCCTCTCCAATAACCTTCTGTCCTGCAGTTTGAAGAAAGCAAATTAATCTTCAAGGACTCAAAGGTTAAAATCAAATCAAAGTGAAACCAACATTATAAGGTCTCAAAAACACGATCGAATGATTACAGTTCAAGATAAGATGGCCATCCAATCTCTTATGTAGAAATGCATTGACCCTGCTATTGCTTTCAGAATTTAGATTTACCAGTCTCCCGCTCACGAAATGCGGCATGCCTACCTTGATTCACTAATATTACTTGATACTATTATTATGTAAGACAAACGCAAAGACATTCAAATAACCTGTGAAATTTGACCTGATTTTCGGGCTTTAGCAATTTCTTCCATTGCGTCAATGCTCATAACATGTACGACATACAGCGGTGTGTTCACAAAACCAGCTAGTCGAATTGCTCGACCAGTTGCCTCTCCCTCCAGCTGTATGAACATCAGAACTAAAGTAAGCATCATGAAGCTTTAAACACTTGTAACAATCATTAAAGAGATACATGACTGACCATTTACCAACAGGAAATCAAATGCAAGTTTCACAGTGATGAGAAATGTAACGGATTAGAAGATGGAATTAGAATCAAATCAAGAAAGAAAGAAAGGCAGATGAAGAGAGAATAACTTTGAAGCAACAGAAGAAATTAAGGTACTCAAAGGGTCAGATACAAAAAGAAAGCCCAAGTGGAAAAAGATTCTAACTTGCTGTGTATAAGTCGCATATACAGCATAATATTCAATGCCATGTTTGAGACATAACCTACAAATACTGAATTTTCTACATATGCATAAAAAGTTTAAAAGGACTCATTAAGAAAAGTTGCATAACTTCGTGCTCCTAAATTTTATCAGTTTCTGCTTATTCTGATGCGAATATTCGGCCTTAAGGCATTGACTGCATCTATTACAACTGTTTTCTTATAGGAAAGTCTTGGCTGAAATGGTTATTCATAACCTTCTGTGGGGTGAGCAGTTTTCAATTTCCCATGTCATGGAAAACGTTTTCAACACATCAATATTCACTTAAAGCTTGGTGAAGTAGGGAATTATTTTATCTAGTCAGACAATCCTAACGAATCAAATGTTTCCAAGATAATATCTTTTCAGTAATGGGATAAATGACAGACTAACAAAAATGCCTTGTACGCCACACCCAATGCATGAAAACTGCTTTAGTGATAAAATTTGTTGATGCAAATGTAACGCATATCATTAATCACAAAGTACTGGAAAGAAGAAGCAGATAAGATCAATAGTTTAGCACTTCTGTCATGGTCAAAAATTCAAATAACTTCCAGGAGTAGCACTATCTTAGAACTATCGCGGATAAACTGATTAATCCATAGAAATATCCCAATTTGCAAGGATTACCGCTGGGGGCCTTGAAAGGGCATGTCCCTCTGGACCAGTGATACCAAGTTCTATGATTATTTTCTGTCCTTCAAATACAGCATCTCCATTTTCTGCATGGACCATAGCTATGGCACCAAGAGACTTGCACTGCTTTAGTCCTTCTAATAGGAGCTCATCACTGATCATTAGAGATCCCTTGTACGCTAGAAAAAACTTGAATGAATTGATACCTAAAAGGTCAAATGTCAAGAAAACCTCAATTAGCCACAAGGCAATTTGTCTGTTAGTTTCTGACAGGACCAAATCAAAGTGATCAAGATCTAAGTAGTTAGAGGCTATGCATCTTGAAAATTGAAAATTCTAACCTTTCTCCTTCACCATAACTTCCATTTCCCTTGAAACAGCTTCGTCCCACTTAGTAATTGCCATATGGAAGCCATAATCCATGCAAGAATTTTTAGCCTTCTTGACATAGGCTTCAAAGCCAGCCACTAAACTACCATTTACTGGTATAACAAAGTCAATGTGCATTGTGGTTCCTCCTGCTAATGCTGCAGCCTGACCACTGAAAAAGTCATCAATGGTCTCAGTGCCCATGAACTCCATGGCTAGGTGTGTGTGTGGATCAATTCCTCCTGTTATTTTTACCAAAAGGCAAGTGGTGAATAGCGTTATGGTTACTTTAGTATGTACTGAATAAAATAACAGTAGATGAACAGTCATCAACCCAATGTGCTTGTTTAGACAAGGACAAATGAAGCAGGGATTCATGACAAGCATCTGATGTCCCACTTGAGTTAGAATCAACTAGTTATATTCCATCTTCATGATGTAGCATAGCAAAAACAAAACTCTCTAAAAAAAAGGGGGGAGAAACCAAAGGAGATCCTATCGTAACCTTGAAGCCTCAAGGAGAGCCCTCATTCGAAAAGAATAGCATACATTAGCTTATATTGTAGCATAAGTGGCAACTAACCTGGCACCACAAATTTTCCAGCAGCATCAATTATATTCACATCATCACCAACCTGCCAATAGCATTCCAATAAGTCATTTGCAAATTAATGGTAACAAAATAAAAGAAAAAAAAAATAATTAGGCAAATAAGAGATGATTAGGTTGAAAAAAACAGAAAAGAACCAAAGAATATAGCATCAGAAAATGGCAACATGGTTTATTAGATTCCAGAGAATTCAGACTAGCATCAGGATATTAGTAGCACATAAGCAGGTAGCGAAAACAGTTGCAAGAAGCCAAGCACCATGGTGTTAAAGGAGGTTAAAACTTTTTAGATTAACTTTATAGGCAAGACAAAAGGTTAAATCATGTCCCGGTCTTGATAAGTTCACCTCAAAATCAAAGAACAGAGTATATTAAAAACATGTCGACATGCTTATCCAGAATGACTAGTGGCATTGGGCATGTAAAAGTTATCCAATTATTTACCTACATGGTAAGCTTTTGCTTAGCAACTTTCCATTACATAGAACAATCAATGAGAAGCATAGGAAAAACCAGAGTGCCTAAATGCGCCAATGACTAAAGGACCTAACAGTACCCTAGCCTTTAAAAGGAAGTTTACTACTAGTGACCAGTCAGATCTAGTGTAGAGAAGCTTGTAAAGCAATTTTTGATACCAGAATAATCTATTTACTTCGCATTTATGAAGATTGTGGCACCATCACAAAACATCCACAGCTAAAACAATATGCTTACTTGCTCAAATAAAAATTTAGGAAAAAGAGAAAGTGATCAAAATCTTAAGGCAGCCAGACATAACTTGGACGCTTTGAAAGTTGACGCATCACCACTCAACAAAAGATTGCTCTTTCCACAGTAACCAAGATGTCAGACTGGAGAAAGCTATTGGAAACTTTGAAGCCAGCTAAGACTTTGAAATAATTACAGTTTTGAGAAATAACCACCACATACAAAAATTTACATAATTGAACATAGAAGTTAGAACTGGGTATAAATAAGTAAAATAATTATTCACAACCAAAAAGAGTGAACAGAATTGTATATTTATCTTTGTCCTGGTCTCAAGTAGTCCAGTCCAAATCAAGTCAATTGCTTTGATTGAAGAAGATGAAGCAATAACTTAAATATAGCTCAATCAAGCTATTAACTATCAAAAATAGCTTCAGACAACAAAATAAGAAGAAAGAACAGACCTTGAGATTAGGCTTGACAGCGACTATGATTCCATCCTCCACGTAAACATCAGCGACTTCCTGATGATGAGCGTTCACAACTGTCCCTCCCTTGATCAGGAGCTTCGACGATGATGAAGAAGTTCCACATCCAGTTTCGCCATATCCCATCCCAACATCACAGAACTCCTGTAAGTAAACAAAATGAAACCCTTTTCATCAGATTCTGGAATTATTATATTTATCTCATCTACGATCAGAATTTTCATCCATCAGCGAACAGATAAAGATTCTCGCGTCCAAACAATAAGTCAACCCCCAATAAATGAAAGTTAAAAGATGGAAGAGGATAAAGAAAAAGACTTTGTACGTACATGATGAGACGAGTGCAATTGTGAAGTGGTGGCAAAGAGAAGAAGTGAGAGTGAGAAGAAAAGACACAGAGGGTGAATTGGAGCCATCAAAGTGTTTCTACGTAGAGAAGAAGAACAAAAAGAGAGTGCAAAGTTTCTTACGGAAAATCAAAACGCAGTCTTTACTTTTCTAAACCAGTAGGCTCGGCAGGAAAAAAAACAAAACAAAACAAAAGGCCCACATGTCTTTGACAACTTGACGACCCAGTTTAGGGCCTTTTGCCTTGTTCCTTTCTTCTGGAGCAATGTCTTCCAAACACTTTTCCTTGTGCTTGATCACAGTTCAATATCAGATGGATGAAAATGGATATACTGCTTATAATGTTCGTTGATGAAGTAACCTTATATTGTATGTGATTGGTAGTTTATTTGAAGTTCTTTCTCTTCTAGTTTTATTAAAGTGAACATTCATCTTCTTGGTTCTTGACATCGTTATAATGTTGTGATCTTCCTCTGGTTCGGGGTTCTGCTGTTAAGGTAAACTACTCTGACAAATCAGTAATTCGTTTTGAGCAATTTGGGAAAACACTGAACATACAATTCATGTTTTGTGTTAGAACATACAATGCATGTATGATGTATCGTATATGCACATTCTTGTGCTCGAAGATGATGCATTTTCTTCTCTATTCTCATTGGTAATGTCCTTGAATTTTGGCAAGGAAGTTTTTCTTAAGATCGCCAAATTCATCGTATAGATCATCCTGTCATTGCATTGTCTAATCTGTGAAACCGAGGATTTATCAGTTTCATAGTTACAAACTGATAAATCCTGCAAAGCTTTATAGCCAACATCCCTTCCTCCCCAGTTATATTGTTGGCATTACTACATTTTTATATGATTCCTGACGTCTAATCCTTCAGGAGAAGTAGGGCACATCAGGAAATGTTAAACTGACTAGCCAGAAGCTACCGATTGAGCTTATTCTTGCAGCAATGTGCATAATCTGCAGTACCTAACACCGCCGTTCACTGTTGTCAGGTTTCTGTTTGATCCATTTAAATATTAACAAATTTAAATCAGATGGATTTGTTAAATTAAAACAAATTTTTTTTAATTATATACAAAATTAACTATGGTCTAGTTAATCTAAAATCGAATTTAAACAATGCTTCTTAAATTGGATAATGTTTTTTAAATTGGTTATGCTTTTATAATTCGAACTTTTACAAACAAAATTTAAAAGAGCTCCAAACTTTTGCGCTTTGAGATTTTTGAAAAAATGTGAATAACACAATTGAAGACACGACCATATCTTAGAATGTGGTTGTTAAATAAACAACCCTTCGTTCTCTGTCTAGAGTTGGTCGTGAAATTTTAATTAAATTTGTTGCACAGGTAATTCCAACTTATTGCATGAATGCGTTTCTATTACCTGTGTCTATGTGTAATGAGCTGCCAGTAATGTTTAATAAGTATTGGTGGAACGGCAAGCGGGATCATGGGGGTATTAATTGGCTTGCATGGGATCGTATATGTTGTAAGAAGTTTGATAGTGGAATGGGATTCCGAGACCTAAGATGTTTTAACACTGCTTTGCTAGGGAAACAAGAGTGGAGGCTGTTGATTGATACCAACACTCTCGTATACAGTGTCTTCAAAGATAAATATTTCTCAATGAGAGATTTTTCATCCGCTACTCCGAGATCTGGGTATAGTTTTGTTTGAAAAAGTGTCTTATTCTCTAAACAGGTGTTGAAGCAAGGGGTGAAATGGAGGGTTGGTGATGGGCGTAGTATTTATGTGAATAGGGACCATTAGATTCCCCGTGAGCGTAATTTTTATGTGGAGGATGGTTCTCTTATTATCCATGATGCTTTGCGGGTTTGCGATCTTTTTGTTGCAGGCGAAAAGAAGTGGGATGTTCCAAAGCTTATGAATTTGTTTTCAGTTAATGATATGAGAAGAATTTTGAGCATTCCTTTGAGTCTTCGTGCACATCAGGATAAGTTAGTGTGACATTTTGATCGAAAAGGTTTCTATACAGTGAAAACTGCTTATCATATAACTTACCGTTTATTCAGAAATGGCGGTGGTATGGGAGGTGCTGGTGTGTTATGGAAGCTTGATGTTCCGCTACAGGTTCGGAATTTTATGTGACATTTGGGTCGCAACGTGCTCCCTACTAGGGATAATTTGACAAAGCGTGGGATTAATGTTCTCTTTCAATGTTTGTTCTGCCATGATGAGGAAACTGTGAACCATGTGTTTGTCAAGTGTTGTGTTGCCCAAGATGTTTGGAGATTAGCCGGATTTAATTTCACTAATGCACTAATGTGAATTTGTCTTTTCAGGGTATATTTTTGCAAATCTTCTCTTCTTTAGGCAAGCAGAGAGCTAAATTTGGTGCTACGGTGGCATGGAAACTTTAGGCGGCAAGAAATGCATTACTATGGTCCAATACCAGGCCAAATCTCTTACATATTACACAGTCAGCTCGCCTTATGCTGGAGCATTTCAAGAATGCTTCTTCAACATTGCAGGTAGCAACGGCAAGAGTCCATATTGGTGTGGCTCCAGTTCGGTTGGCACAAGTGCACCACCAAGCATCTTGGCTTGCATATATTGATGGTGCTATTTTTA
>JANIPN010000218.1:9164552-9176863 GCA_027478595.1 Erythroxylum anguifugum
CCAAAGGGGACATCCAACAATGTCACAACTATAGAGGCATCAAACTAATAAGTCATACTATGAAGCTGTGGGAGAAGGTAATTGAGAAGAGAATCCGGCGGGCTACTTCTGTATCGGTCAACCAATTTGGATTTATGCCTGTTAGGTCCACGATAGAAGCGATACATCTACTCCGGAGACTCATGGAATGCTACAGGGAGCGAAAACAGGATTTGCACATAGTTTTTATTGATTTAGAGAAAGCGTATGATAGGGTTCCTAGAGATCTCTTATGGAGGTGTTTAGAGGCCAAGGGTATTCCTATCACCTATATTAACGCAATTAGGGATATGTATAATGGAGCTTTGACTAGCGTTCGGACGGTAGGAGGGGATACGGAAGCGTTTGCTATCAATGTTGGTCTCCACCAAGGTTCTGCGTTAAGTCCTTTGTTGTTCACATTGGTGTTAGATGAGATTACCAAACATATTCAAGGAGAGGTTCCTTAGTGTATGTTGTTTGCAGACAATATTGTCCTAGTGGATGAGACCAAAGTGGGGGTTAACGCTAAGTTAGAGTGCTGGCGAGATGCGTTAGAGCCGTACGGTTTTAAAATGAGCAGGTCTAAGAAGGAGTATTTAGAATGCAACTTTTTAGGAATCCAGGGGGAGCATGACGTGGCAGTAGCAATTGGTAGCGACGTCATACCCCAGAGGACGAGTTTTAAGTATCTCAGTTCGGTCATTTAGAGTGATGGTAATATCGATGCTGATGTTGTACATCGTATTGGATCAGGCTGGACCAAATGGCGAAGTGCTTCAGGGGTTTTATGTGACCGGAAGATTCCTTTAAAGCTCAAAGGGAAGTTTTATAAAACAGTAATTCGTCCGACCATGTTATATGGGGCAGAGTGTTGGCCTATCAAACGTCTGCATATCAGACAGTTGTTAGTAGCAGAAATGCGTACGCTTAGGTGGATGTGTGGTATTACCAGGAGAGATAAGGTCCGGAATCGGGTGGTAAGAGATAGACTACGGGTAGCTCGCTTTGCCGACAAGTTGAGAGAGACTAGGCTTAGGTGGTATGGGCATGTGCGGAGGAGGCCTTCAGATGCTCCGATACGAAGCTGTAAGGGAATAACACTTAGTGAATATAAGAGGAGAAGAGGGAGGCCTTACAAGAACTGGTGGGAAGTGATCAAGGAGGATATGTCAGAGTTGGCCCTTAATGAGGTAGTCGCTAGAAATAGAAAAGTTTGGCGCAATCGGATCAGGGTAAAGGATTAACCGTCCAGTTACCCAAGATCAGTACAATAGTTACTAGGGGATACTGTGTCATGTGTGCAAATTGCCCGGCAGGTGAGGGGGGACAGTAGGGTGACATTCTGAAAGGGTCTCTAAGGGAGGTCCCCTTACTTACTGCGTGACAAGGAGGGGTGAACTTTGTAATCTATTTAGGTTCTCGCAGATTTGGCTTCCTTCAGGTATTCTCCTTGATTATTGTTTTTTATAATTATTTTTCTTTTAATGTTTTGTTTCTGTAACTTGCATCATTTCTATATTGTCTCATTTGCATGTGGGTCCACCGGAAACAGCCTCTCTATTATGTAGGGGTAAGGCTGCGTACTATCGGACCTCCCCAGACTCTGCTTCATTGCGGGATTTCGGGCTGGGTGATGATGATGATGAATGGTAATAATAAATACAATATTAGTATTAATAATTAATAATAACAAAATTCTGAATGTTTATTGAGTGTTTGGATAGACTGAGTATTGCTCGTGTATTATAATATTATATGTATATTTTATCATTTGATTGTTTTCAATATATATTGAGTTCTTTGATCTTAACGATACGGTCAAGTTATTCTTAATAAATAGGTAGCTCACTTTGCTAAAAATTTTTTAAGAGACAGAGGATTGTCAATAACCCCAATGTATATGGTTGTAAGTATGAAGCCTAAATGAGGTTAGTAGATCAAATTGAGTATAGTTGTTTTATTCTTTATTTTTTTGATATTACAGTTTAGGATGGTTATGCTTGGACAGATAATTATTGTGACTAATTAGCATCATTTTAAGACTAATGAGATTTTGGTAATTAATTATATAATTGCGAAAATTTTAGTTAAATTGTAGGTTAAGAATTTTAATTTGATACGTCATATATGCTATTTAATTTTGTGATTATCTTATGATTGGATCAAGTAGGAGAATGTTAGAATACAACCTAGTATTAGGTTAACTAATTATGTTTAAATCTAATTAAAAATTAAATATCTGAAAATCTTTCATTTTTTTTATATAATAGTTGTACAGATTAAATTATAATAAATATAAATTAATCATTTCCCTACTTATTAGAATTTGTAATTAACAATACTAATTAACCATTAAAATATCTATAAATAGAAAGGGAAAAGAAAAACTAATTTATTCAAATATAGATTTGCAAGATATCAATTTTAACATATATTATAAGTATGTGTTTATGTTTTATATTATGAGAATTATATACTCGAGATTCTATAATTAATATTTTATTTTGAATATTGAAACAATATTCATATGCATTTACAAAGTCTTTGACCCTAACTGGATGTATGTTTCCCTGTACCGCTCTTGGCTGGCTCTCTTTGAATACATTTTCTTTAGCAGTAGTTTGGAAGTGACGGTGATAATAAAATAGCAAGAAGTTAATAAGCGGTAGGTTGGAAATAGAGAAGAACAAGCATGCGAATTGTGAGGCTTAAAATACGGGTCAAACAAGATCGAATGGTCTCTTTCTCTGGCAATCGCAGCCAAGCAAGCATAAACTACTCCGAACATACCATTTTAGGTTTCACTCCTTTTCTTCACCTAACTTGAACGCTACATCTCTCACGGAGCTATGTAAAAGTCTCTACACGCACAACGTTCTTGGCACTGTACTGCTGCAATATTTCAGTTATGCAAGCAAAACATTGTGATTTATTAGCACAGTAAAGATGCAACATTTTCGTTCTGCAAGCAAAAGATTATGGTGGTGAAGTAAAGGAAGGATCTTCGTAAAGATGTTGGGGGGTATGGTGGTGATTGACATTGATAGTTTTAAGAGATTCAACATAAGACAAAAAAAATCAACTTTTTCTATCACGTAAATTTAAATTAAATCTATTAAAATTATATTAATTAAATTTAATTGATTCAGTTAAAGTAACCAAAAAGTAATAATAGTTAATATATATTATTTCAAATATCTTAATTACCTTTGAGTTTTATAAAAAAAAAATATTTCAACTTTTATTTTTGAATATTTAATAGCACCATATTTTATAGTTCATAATTCATACATGTTTATCTCAAATTAAATAATATTATTATTTTTTAGTTAATGTTATTAACACTTTACCTTAAAATTGTTTATTTTGAAATAGAAATACGTAGATTTTTACCGGAAGTAATGTTAAAAATGATTGCTATGATAATTTTAATAAAAATCTTAAAAATCAAGATATTTCAAATACTTTATTTATATTTATTATTCTATTTCCAATCTATATTTTTATCTTATGGACAAGATGGACATTTCATTAATCTAATTGTAGAGATCGGGAGTATGATCTTCTTGTCAAGCACGAAGAAGCATGAAATGTTTATAAAAGCTTTTAATTTGTAATATTATTAAACCTAACTAATCCCGACTTACTTGGTTTAAACTATCAGTAAAACTTTGTTTAAAAGTTAGGGTACAGGGTACTTCTATAATTTCAGACTATATTTATTATTGACGAAAATCTAACAGGCTGTACCCAGTAAAAGAGGATGAGAAAAATAAAATAAAATATACATCTACAAATTGAAAGAGCAAAATAAAATCTTTGTGAATAAAATATACATCTGCACAAATTGGAAGAGCAAAATAAAATCTTTGTGACAAAGTTAAGGGACTCTTTAGTTATATTTATTTATTTATTAGTTTTCTTTTTTTTAATGTAATGCCTAATAATTACATATTATGTAAAATTTAAGGGTATATTTTGTTAAATTAATTAATTAATTAAATTTATTTTAATCTCTTATATAATATTGCTGAAATTTTCAATAAAAATTGTTATATTATACTACAATAAATAATCTAATAATTAAAATTTTATCCATAAATTAATTTTTTATCTTTAATATATTTTTATTTAAAATTTATATATTTTAAAAATATTTTGAATTTAAATTATCTTTGTTAATAATTAGTAAATTATTTTATTTTATTTTTAAAATTTAAAATTAAATTAATTATAAAAATTGAATTAAGTTATTAGATTAACCTATTCATAATTCTTATTAATAACTAATATTAAATATATAATATTGAATTACTAATTAATATTAAAAAAACTTTTTAAAATTTTCGTAATTTATGAAAACAGAAAGATACTAATAGTAAAAACATAAAATATTAACTTAAACAAACAAATTTTTTACTGAATTTAAAAATAAAAATACAAGATCTACCTCATTTTTTATGCAATTGATACTTTTCTAAATCTTAGAGAATGCTTCCTCTTTCTTCAGCAGATACACCAATTTGGATTTTCTAATCTCTTCCAAAATTATCGATTTTTTCAAAAATGAATAAAACCAAAGAAAAATCTGACAAAATTAACTGTGAAACCAAAAAATGAGAAAAATCGCACGAATAAGTGATTATATATATCCTTCCCTAACTCTTTTTATAAATTTATGTCTCATCTCTCTAAATGTTTCATTGTTCTATTATTATGATATTTTTGTGGTGTCTCATTTCTATATATATTTTGAGTAATGAGAGGGTAAACGAGACCTGTTCTAAACCGTCAAAACCTTCCAAGTCAAATCAAAAGTGTTTCTTTCACTAAATTTAAACTTTGGTAATTCTTTAATTATACTGTTATATTTGAAAAAGCATATGCATTTTAAGTCATTGATAACTTTGAAAAGGTATATAAAGCAAACCTCCACACGTTAAAGAGCTTGTAAATATAAAAATCAACAAAACTTTATTTTAAAACAAGAAAATATTTATCAAAGCTACTAAAAGCTATTATGAGTTTGATTTTTTTTAATCAAGGTTAAGAGATGGGAGTAGCTTCCCCTGTATTATAATTCAAATCCAGATTCCTCACTTAAGACTCTCCTTACAGGAGGTCTTGAATTCGAGTCACGTCAAAGAAAGGGAAATAAGCATGTTCCTATAGATGATCCTCTAGCCTCCTAGGCACAGCTCTTTGATCGGATCAATTACGGACGCTTCGCTTCCAACGGTAGTGTGAGAGTTGGAACTACTAAGGAACCTGGAAGCTGATGGGAACCTGATGCTGAGCAGGAGGGGCCAGTGATCAATCATCAGCTGAACAATCAAGTATGTGAAGGCTCCTTATGCGCAGAAGTGTACAAGTTACGTAGGAACCTGAGAGATCTTGGGGTTCCAGATTTACATCCTCTAGACTTTTGGAATGGAATCGTAGAGACTTAGGATTAGTCTGGCTAAGCCGAGATATCTAATGTAATTAAAAAAAAATCTTAATAGACACATAAGGTGATGATGTCTTGTCTATGCTTTTCGTTTTTTCAGTGTACCACAAAATAGTGGGAAATATCTACTTTTAATTGTATGTGAATCATAACGCACTTGCAATTCTTCGTTAAATATGAACTCTTCAACGGGACGAATATTTTATTTAATATTATAGTATTTTATTTTATAGTATAAATTTCAGTTATTTATTTCTACAAATCTTGCGTTACAAAACCTATGCAAAACTTACGTAAATAAATAATTAAAATTTATTAAATAAAATAAAATGCCATAATATTAAACGAAGCAACCGAACTCCTCTTCGGCGAATTTTATCCGGCGGTAGTTTTGTAAGCCCGTAATGTAAAAAGGAGCCCCTGCAGCTTTAAAGGTCAATAGCACCGAAAATGTAACATTGACAATTGATGTCGCTACTTTCTTCGGCATTCCCAAGTAGTTTATCTTTATCCTACACATTAATTCCCACTAATAAAAGTTGATATTTACTAGTTTTATTTATCTTTGTTATATTGTTTCTGCGTATAAAATAAAAACCATTGACATCTCTAAGCACTTGTTTGTTCTTTCTCTAACTTTAATTCTTCCTCTCTTCTTCGTTCCAAGCTTCCTCTTTCTCCCCGTTGATCTAGATAGCCAACTAGCATGCTTGAATGTCCAGACACAGGTAAAGCTAAGCATCAAAGCTAAAGTGTTTTGCGGAAGAATTTTACCCCCACTGGAATTGATGAGAGCTTTTATTTCTTTCTTTGTCGTTCCTGTTCATAAACTTTAGTTTCAACATCAGATAAGAAGTTCAAAATTTATATGTTGTTTAAAGCAATTTATGCTCATCTACTTGATAATCTTTGTTGATAACAGGGAGAAATTTGAAGAGATAGGGAAGAAGATCAAGAACGATGCTTATGAATCTTCACAAATGGGAACGAGGCATGTGGTAGTTCCTTCTGGGAATTTGAATACTGTTACACCTTGTGCTGCGTGTAAACTCTTGAGAAGAAGGTGCGCTGAAGAGTGCCCCTTTTATCCATATTTCTCTCCTCATGAACCCCAGAAATTCGCTGCCGTTCACAAAGTTTTTGGTGCAAGCAATGTTTCCAAGATGTTAACGGTAAATCCACCAAATCCCATCTACCCAATCTTCCTTATTTCTTCTGTTTTTTTTTTTCATCATTTCATGTTAGTTATAGTTGATAAAGAAGTGTTTCGTTTCATGAGGAATACTTCCCAAGTTGTTTTCTTGCGTTTCTGTGGGCTTGTTATCTAGGAGGTTCCTGAAAGCCAAAGAGCTGATACAGCAAACAGTCTGGTTTTCGAGGCAAACTTGAGGTTGAGAGACTCAGTTTATGGTTGTGTGGGCGCAATTTCAGCTTTACAACAACAGATTCAAGCTTTGCAAGCGGAACTTAGTGCAGTGAGAGCAGAGATACTCGAGCACAAATATAGAGAGGCTACTCGCAATTTAATGCCTTCTACTCAGGTCGCTATTATTTCCCCGGGAGCTGTTTCAATTGCTGCACCGTCACCGCCGGCTCTCCCTTCAGTTCAGCTGCTTCCACCGCCTCCTCCACTGCCTCCTCATTCGATAGTTGTCTCCTCATCTTCCTCGTCGTCTGCTTCTTCTCTATATACATCAACAACTAGCACAACAGGTTATAGTTCTATTTCTAGTGACAATATTTCCATTTTTTGAGTAATTATATGTAAATGGACCGTGGCGAACTATATGCCTTTAATACTTAATTTTTGCAAATAACCTAGTCTGATTCTTGGTAGTGCAGCAATCTCATTCCATGTAATGTTTTCGATCTTTTCTCGCATTTGCTATGATAAGAAAATAAATTGACACAAATTGACAACTTGTGTGAATTTCGATTACGTATTTGTTACATCTTAGGTTTTTGTCCTTGAATAGCCACTCTTCCATTAAACCAATATTCAAAGCTGCTTTAATCGATAATTCTTATAAATTATTGGACTTGACCAAAGAAAAGAAAGCTTGCACATATTAAACTTGGTCTAATTTTGAGTTCACCGTCTACCTTGATTTATTAAAAAACACTACCTTTGGGATTATGTTTTGACTAAAACTTGGAGTTCATAGTTACATTTTTGTCTGTTTGAAGGACCATAAAAGGTTTGTGTAATAGACGTGAGGAGACAAAACGCATGGTGGCTGTGATTTTTTCTTGGTAAAGTCAGAATCTCTGAATTGATCAGAATAGTCATACCTTTTACTGCTTCTTTACTTTTGTCTTCGTCATTATGTGAATATATAACTTGATTGAGCCCATACAGCTCCCAGTCTATTTAGTATTAGTAGCTAGTTAGTGACAGCTATCTCGTAAACTTATAAATGCATGAACTTGGCCTGATTTTGTGAATTAAGTCATATTCGTTTTCCTCTCCCAAATGTATATGAAAGGCTTACACTCCTATTTCACTCTGGGAGCTGTTTTAGTGATATCAGTGCTAATGTTATCCATGGAAGTCGGTGTGCTTGCTGTAGCTCACACCATGAAGTTTAAGACGACTATGGAACTGAATCGCACTATAACAGTTCTATCCAATCATATAATGTAAAACTTGACTCATCCGTTCAGTTTTTAGATCATATTCCAATTCTATTACAGTTGTGTGTTGCTGTACTCATCATAATGAACTGCAAATGCTGTGTATCAGGTTACATCATCCTCATTAAACCTCAATTCCAACATCACATTTTTAATGATCCATGTTCTACGGTAGCTAAAGTACATCTCAGCTCTATAATCTCGTTCCCAATAGCTTGGTTCCCGACAACTGAAAATATTAACTTATTCTGATTTTGGATGGATAATTATATTATGTGGTATAGAAGCCAACCAAATCATGAAGCATTGCATTTAGGTTTATCAGCCTCTCTATTTGATAGAGGTAAGGATGCATATTACCAAACTTCTTCAAACTGTAAGTCAGTAAGACTCCTAATAATAGATGTTGTTGTTGTTGTAGAAACCAACCAAAGTCGATTTAGGCTCTATTCAAGTTCTACATTGTAACCGTAGTATTGTCATTATAGTCCTAGTCGTTACTATAATTTGTTTCACCTACATCATTCCCAATTATTGCAATTGCACACAAATACAGTTGTAATCGTAATCCGTAATTCAAAACCTTGTTCCTACCTTTCTTACTTTTGGTACAACATGCCACCTATTGATCATGTAACTGCAGGTCTTCTCTGCTTTCACTATGTTTCAGTTCTCTTTTCTTTTTTCCCTTACCATTATTGGACATAACGTCAGCATTGCCCTTATCAACCTACACCATTCTCAGAAGGTCCATCAATAGGACTCACCAATAACCCAGTATCTCTACATTTATGCTCCTATTTCATTTTAACAGGTTCTACGGTTCAATTCAAGAAAAGTTGGACCATTTCATGCATGTGAGAAAATGTATACAGACATCTTAATGAAGTCAATTTCACAATATTTACAAATCGGAAGAAATTGAGTTTACGTGGCGTGTTGAGCTAAATCTACAAGTTGAACAAGCAAAGACAAGAATAATAATAGAAAATAAGCTAGAAAGGAAAGTGTACAGTAGATGCATGTACGAATATCACCGATGGTTCTATACCAAAACAAAACCCTAATGTGTCTAGCAATGGAATTTGGTCTGGCGTCGTGGTTGCTTCTAACATTCGCTTCTCATACTTTCTGCTCTCCCAACAAAAATTAGTGAATATAAAAGCCTGAACCTCATTCCTTCACTTTCAGAAACTGCCACTTGTTTTAAGCACAGTCTCCTATATCTCTATATCTATTTTCTTTGTCAGATTTTGAAGAAACAATTCATTGTGAATCAGACAACTACCAGTCAAGTTAAATGAAATATAATACTATGCATCAACTTTCAGAAATGGACAGATGGCATATAATAAACTTTGAAAATGATAGATTATCAAGTGATATTAATTTTTTGTGAAATATAATATTCAGAAATTGACAGATGGCATATGGTAAACTTTGAAAATGATAGATTATCAAGTGATATTAATTTTTTTGTGAATAAAATAGCTACATAGACGTTCCATTTAATAGTTGAATGTGCTTGTATACCATCATTAATTTTCACATTAACTTGAAAATAATCTCGTGAACCTAGATATGGAGTTGACTTTTCGTTGAGAACATCTATGCTCCAACACCAAACATTTTCTTATCCCGAAATACCAAATAAGTCCCATATGTGTTACTTCTTTATCAATTAGATCCATCATGTTAACCAAAGATCAAGTAAGCAACTTATGTCATAAATTTCAAAGAACGAAGGCAACCTAGCAAATATTCTGAAAAATGGTTATGATTGGACTCACACAGAAGTGTCCCAGCCTGAAAATTTGAACGAGTTATGTTTCAAAATTTTCAGGTGTGAAGCTCTATATTAGGCTTAACGGTAGAGATTCTGCTCTACTCTTCCAATGCTAAACCCAAACAAATTTTTGCATCCTTTGCATCTAAGTTCCGTCAATTATCTACCTTTTCTAAACCTTATATTTTTCATATTAGGCATTTAACAATTATACATAATTTTCTTGTGAAATTCAGTTTATGATTTTACAAATTATTGAAGATATTAGAATACTTTGTGTTTATCAGCTGATATTTATTTCCTAGTTTAGTTGTGTTTTACTTAGTTAATTGTTGCTCGTAAGTTAAGTCTATAATTCTTCCATGTGTTTTGGCTAAATTTAGGTGATTGTCGTTATTTCACAACTTGTATTAGTTCGCTATATATACATGTGTTCTTCTCATAATCAATATGGAAAAAAGATACTAAGAGTTATTTTTTTCTAAAGTTCTTTCTATCAAATTTCTTTATGGTATGAGAGCAGTGATCGTGCTTCTCTATGTATTTCTTAAACTCCTTCTGCTATGGATGATAAAGGGAATATATATAAATGGTATTAAATTTTATTAAAGGTTCAAAGGAAGTGGTAGTCTCATCATCTAGCACCATAGCTGATGGAGATGTCAACACATCACAAAAACTAAGCTTCGTGTTACTGAATAACTTTAACTATCTTCCTTGGTCAAGGGCAATTACTAGTGCTCTTGACGGTAGATCCAGGTTAGGATTTATCAATGGCAAAGAAAAATCCCATGATCTTGAATCATCAGAGTGTGAAGCTTGGCTATCAAAAGACCAACAGGTTATGTTTTGGACTTTTAACTCCATAGAACGTAATCTTGCTGAAATTTTCAGCTACTCTGAATCATCCTTAAATCTTTGGGAAGCTGTTCAAGATATGTATGGCAACCAAAACAAAACCTTCACCAATCGTTGATTTATAGAAGCTGATCCACCACCTTTTGTTTTAGATGTAAATCTTCCATCTGTTAGGTCATATACAACTGATGACACAATCGCTGATACAACCCAGGAAACTTCCATCAACTCAAATAAACTCGTTTCTTTTGATGTTCATGGAGACTCAATAGTTCCTCGTGGAAATCCTCCATGAGTTCGTCATCCTCCTAAAAAGTTGCAAGATTATGCTACTTCTATAGCCAAATACCCTCTCACTAAATGTTTGACTTATCAAAGATTATCTTCTATGCATAGAGCATTTCTCACAACCATATCAAATGTTCATGAGCCCAAAAACTTTCAAAAAGCAAACTCTCAAGTTGTATGGAAGAATGCTATGGAGGAGGAACTAAGAGCACTTGCAAATAATAACACTTGGAGTGTTGTAACTCTTCCTAAAGGTAAACTTGCTGCTGGTAATCGTTTGGTATTTAAAATCAAGTTCAATTCTGATGGAACAGTTGATTATCGTAAACCATGACTTGTAGCGCAAGGATTTACTCAAAAATTCGGCATTGACTACAAGGAAACTGTTGCTTCAGTTGCCAAGATGACCACTAATAGAGTTCTTTTATCTGTTGTTGTTAATAACGGATGATCATTATTTCAAATGGACATAAAAAATGCTTTTTTGCATAGCGATCTTGATGAAAATCCCTAACTTTAGTCACTGTAAACATTGCTCTTCTTCACTGTCTCCTTCACACTACTTCATATTGGCTTCTCTCTTCAAGCCTTCAACGTATCTTTGCTTCATTGGTTCATCTTCGGCTAGCCTCTCCATTGCAAGAATTTTTTCTAGCAAACTCCTTCAGTCGAGATTTACGGTGTGGGTGTTGTTCTTCGTGGCTGTGGCATCTCCGACTCTCTTCGATTCACGCCTTTACGTACCCAGCACCGATTATCGCCTCTCTCTACCAGTGGCTGTATCCAGTGATAACAACCGACAATCTCCTTTCCGTCTTCATCAAGCGCACCCTTTCCACCAATTCCGATTTATATTCAGGGATGTCTTCTTGTCATTTTTGTTATTCTTTATTTTTTCCCTGCTTTGGATTTCATGCCTCGAATTCACATTGGGACAATGTGAAATTACGTGTGGGGGAAGGAAATTTTAGAGCTGAAATGATTTAGGGATTTGCTTTGAGTTACTGGTTGGCTGTTGAATTTTTAATGGGTATTGCCTGGAAATGCTTTCTGTTATTGGTTGCTGATGATTTCTGTTGAATTCCGCACACTTTAATTCCTGTTAAATAATACTTTCTGCACTTTGATTGAATCCAAATTGATCATATAAATTGGCTACACTTTCATGGCTTTTAATGTACTTCTTGACTCTTAATTTATGATTTTGTGCTTAAATTAGTCCCTTGCGGTGAATTTAGGTTTTATGCAATTTGTTAGTAAAATTGTGCAAATTGA
>JANIPN010000218.1:9463229-9474690 GCA_027478595.1 Erythroxylum anguifugum
AAACTTTCCATAAAAAGGGAAAAAGGGCAAAGGAATAAAGTGAAGATTCAAACATCATAAATTATATACAAAAATTAAAAGAGAGCATGAGTCATTATCTACTTGGGTCTTCAATGAGAGCACATGTATGTTTTAAATCTCCAAAAACCCAACCACCTATTCACCTCCAACGCCAAAAGAGAGATCTCACACTACGTAGAAGGTACAAGTGAGATTAGAGTGAAGACATATGTGTGAAGTGATGATGCGTGCAGGGATTGGCGTGAAGGCACAATCGAGAGAAGAGGAAGAGAGTGAAAACACTTATTCAAAAAATAGTTGATTTAGCGTTGAAGAGTAGAAATGTACATGAAATTAAATATTTTTTCTTAAATTCCACTTTGCTTGGAGAATAACTTATGTATTCTTAATGTGGCATCTAAAGACTAATTGACCTGCACGTAATGGCACGTGTAAAACACGTCCTTATTTTTGTCCAAAAAAAGTTTTATATTAATCAAACTTGTGAAATTTTAGACTTTTTTTTGGCAAGTTACAAGTTTAAGTCCTAAACTAATTAAACTAAAAAAGTTTAAGCCCCAATTTGAGCTTTTAGCCTTGAATTAAGAGTTGGAGATGGATGTTGGAGAGAAACAAAAGCTTGATATTTACTGTAGAGATTTAGACATATGCGGGTGTGGGAAGTTAACAGTAGAAAAAAATGCTGGAAGATATGCGTTGGAGAATTGAGCTACCATTGTTTTATTCAAGGGTATGTTGAATTATTAATATACTATTCTTCTTTGATAGCAAAATAATAAAATTACCCTTCTTTTTATTGATTCTAACAATTCCACCACTATCAGGATAGAGTGTTGCACAAACTCATTCTCTCGGTGAAGTCATGGTTAAAAGAGGAAGTTTCTTCAAAAAATTAAGATTATTTTGACAAAGAAAAAAGTTATGGAACTCTTGTGCACCTCGCATTTAACTTAAAAGACCAATTTAGACTTTTTTTCCCTAAATATATTAAACCAAACTTTACATAGAAAAGTACTGATCCAACTCGAGGCCGAAGTCTTGGAATTCCCAATATCGATGCAAGCCTATCTCAAGTTTTTAAGTTAATCAATTGGAAATCAAATATGTTGTTAAGTCAATAAGCACTAAATGTATCTCTCAGATATGCACGTACGATTGCTCTACTGAAGAAATTGTTCCAACTGGTATTGGCATCTAAAGGTAACATGTATATGAACGTCAAAATGACAAAAAGATAAACTGTCTTGCAGTACTCCAATCGGTTAATTCTGTAGAGTTCTAGTTCCCACACATATAACTATTCTCATTTCATCTTCACCATGGTAAATTCATAAAATATCTTCTCATTCATGGGAACCAAACTTCTACTTAGAGTTAGATCACATGTTTGATAATATAATAATGTTGAAACCAACTACGTAATATTAACTAGGATGTTACTTGGCTTAGTCAAGTTCATCATGGCATGTATAACTTGTTGCCACACTTGCACCTCCATGCTTCCGGGTAATACTCCGCCGTCACCGGCGTTCCTGGTGGCACCGGCACGTGCACCGGCTGGCATGGAGTGCATTTCCCACACTTTGACGCGCAATGCGGCGGCGACGAGCCTAGTCCACTTAAAACCCTCCGTGCCACTTTCAAAGAAGCCTCCTTGGTCATCTCATCCTTTCTCCTCTCAAGATCCTGTGAATTCAAATCACAATTGTAAGTGGAGCACGTACAGAACACGTGCTAACGTGCGCACGAAGAAGTGGTTCACGAGAAGAGGAGGTAAGTGGATAGATTTTGCGGTAGATTATATTCTTTAGAGCACACAAGCATGCTCCCGCTGAAAGCGCTGAGCAGTAAATGATGCTCGATTATCAGTTTGGCTAAGGACAGCGTTGTACGCTAAACTAAGCTTGAAACTAGAAAGGGGGCAAGGGACCAGCGTGGTTTGTGTGCTAGCTGATGCCTAATCATGGCTCCTGTTGTCCATGGATACGTTAGATTCATCACACGGCTCACAGTGCAAACGGGTCCCTTTGCGTGGCTCTGGAAGCACCGTTCTTGACGCAATCATGGACGTATCAATTGTCCTTATTACATGAAAAGGAAAAGATAAAAACTTTGCAGTCTAGATGGTAGCTAACTAGGTACTGTCAAGCCACAAGTCATTGTCGGTCGATTCCATCTTTGACTGTTGCTGTAGTGTGTACTTATTTGGTTATTTGGTGTTATTTTTTATTTGTAAAAGAAACAGAGGCACATGTTTTTTGTCTTCAGGCATTGGACAAGATGCAAATTTAGTATAAAATGCGTCTAAAATGAAGATTATTGATTTAAAACTAAGAATTAATATCTGGTATAATCTAGCTAGACCCATAGGCGCAACAGATCCAAACTCACCTGAAAATAGATATCAGCTTTACCGGACAACGAACACCTGGGGTCTGCATTTTATGGAAAACGAATTAATGAAGTTACTCGTTATTCAGGTATACAGAAATTTGAAAGACCCTAAGGCAAATATTTGATAGTAAAACAAGGAAAAATGTAGACAGTGATGACTGAGATGAGTGCAGTGTTTTCTTTGAAGTTCGACTCCCTTCTCTTCACTTACCAGATTGAGTGAAAACAAAAAACCCAATAGAAGTTTGAAAGATGACTAATAGTAGAGCATAAAAAGGAATGGAACTTCTGCAGAGAGAATAGTTAAATACTTACCTATGCAAGTGACTGTGGAAGTGATGGAGGTGAAGAGCGCACAAAAGGAGAAGAAGAAGAAGATTGAGACACAGTAAAGAAGAGAAGGTTTGTTGATGAATCTCAGTTTTGATCTGTTGTTTGTCTTCGAACCCATGAACGAGAAAATAGGAAAGCTAAGAGGTCAAAGTTAAATTCCCTTTGGAGAACGCAGAATTAAGCACCAATTCACTAGCAGAATAAGACTAGTTTTCAAGCTACTAAACAAGAAAAGCCCACTCTTTATCTATTTTATTTTGGCAGGAGTAAGGTTGAATTCGATTATATTAAACTAACAATGATCATGCACAACCGCTACGTTCTACGCAACTTTCAATGCTAGTCCTCTCAGAGGAGAAGAAGAAGATGGACATCCCTTGTTTTTTATTCCTCTCGTCCCCATGATTCTATGGAGTCTAGCTAGAAGTTAGTAAATAATAGTGGGGGTGGTTGTGGTAGAGAAGGACCAAAGTGGATGTGGATTAGTACGGGAATGCAGATAGGTGTAAGAAGAGAGACAGTGGCAGTCGTAGGTAGTAGTGGTAGAAGTTGCTGGTCTCTGAGAGAGAGAGAGAGAGAGAGAGAAGGGAAGAGAAAAAGATTGTTGAATCTATGAGTATCGTCTGTTCCTAAGCTTTACCATGTTTAGATCTAGGATTCTCGTACAGGCATTCTTCACCGGCTTTCAACGATTTCCCTAACCCAGAAATAATACACGTACATCAAAACACGCACACTGTCCACTCTACCAGTTTCTCCCGATACCATTCCCATCCTTCTTTTTAACAATTCAGCATCTCACACCTTTTCTCTTCTTTTTAGCTATTTTTTATACCACAAAAACATTGAAAAATTTACAAAAATATTACCCATTTCATTCTTAATCTTTTTCTTATATCTGTGAACATGAAGCTGTTCATTGCGCTTGTAGTTCAGCTTAAGTTTTCCACTGTCTTTTTATCTCACAAGTGACTGAATTTGTTTTTCCAGAAAATAAGCATGTCGATGAAATAAATACTTGCTACGCATGAAGTTACACTTTGTAGAGATGCAACGCAACATTGAAGTTTATTAATTTTTGTGATATATTTCATTATCTTGTTTTATGACTGACATGTTAGGAAATTATGATGGTTAACGTAAATCTTTACAACCAATCAACACTTACCTTCTTTAGAATATTTCGTTATTTGGTACTTAAACTGATAGACAAAGGGCACTAATTAGAAGTTTAAATTAACAGTGCAAGAGCTAACTTAATCCTTTAGGCCCGGGTTCACACGTTCTTAAATTTGGTGAATGGAAAAGGTACGTTTTGTCTGTCTTAACATGCCCTAGTGGACCTTCTTTGGATAAGAGAGTTTAAATTGTTTAAATTCTTGGTCCTGGACGCATGTACAGTGTTTAGTTTTCTGCAAGTAATTAGGGTACATACATTAATTATCCGTTTTGGACTGAAGTTGTTGACCCCTAACTGTAGCAGACAGGATGTGGAGTCATTGCCTAGCTGCTGTCTTCAGTCGATTAGTATGAAAGTCTCTCCATATTCCAAGTGCAAGGACATATAGATAAAATATCCAGGCCACATGTTTGGGGCTGATACTTGGGTGTGTCGACAGTCAATTCCAAGAACTGCTCTTCACATGGTCTTAAAAGATATTTCAATTCTTTACATGGAGCCTTGCTTTTCTTTCGAGGTGAAACTTCTGATGAAGATTCTAATTACTCAATCAAAACTTTTCCACTCAATCGTTTCGTACCCGCATCGCTTTTTGCCTTCAGCTATAGATTCATCAAAAGTAAACATTACCAACATCTTTTGTATTAGTTCTTAATTTGTGGCCTGACAACTTCAGCGCATATTTCGTAAGTGCAACTTTACTCGTAGAATATGATCAGGCTATTAGCTAATAATATATTGTAACCTCGAATTAGACTAAATTTCAACCTTCCTCAAGTTATCCACGACATACAAAGATATGCACTTGAACTTAACCTTAAACAAGTCATTATCATGAAAATCATCGTTTGGTCAGAGAAATGTTGAATATGGACCTTAATTGGAATGCTTACCGTGCCGCATTAGAGCAAAAGTAGATATGAAGGTCTCTTAACTTTCCTTGTAAACATTGAAGATCAACATTATTTCTTTTCCATGTTATCCTTTTTCTCATGCTGAAAGTAATTTCCTTCTGTGGCTTGAAATTGTACAAGAAAAGACCTGAGGGACAATAAATGAAAATAGTATGCTTTATGAACACGCCTATATATATATATACATATATATATATAGTTTAGGAATATGGTTTGCATTGCGATCTAGGATAGGGAAATGGAGCAGTAAAAGTTTATATATGTGATTTTACCAGCTCGAATAAGTAAGGTTTTCCCCTATTGAATTGGCTGTTGCAAGCGTGAGGGTGAAGCCATTTTATATATGGTTTAGTAGTAAATAGATGTAGATGTGGAGAAAAGGAAAAGCGTGTGCAAGCCGAACCAAGTTTGTCACTGTCCTTTTGTTCACGTCTGAAGAACTGTAAAATTCTAAGTCATGTGCCTCAAAAAAGAAGAGACCCTTGTCTCCCTTATTAGATGCTATATACTTTGATGTCATGTATGTTTTCAGAAACCAAATTCACCACTGCCCCACCACCACCACCAGCAGCTTAGGGTTCACAGCCATAAGAGAAATGTGAGGGTGACGTCTAAAAGAGAAGCTCACGTTACGGTCTGACTGAATCAACCACTTTCCAGACAAATGCGTGCAGAATTGCCTGCTTTACTACTATTAGTCTTCTTTTAACATAAGACATAAACATGGTCGAGAGTATCTTGGAACACATGGTACGTTGTCAAATCAGCTGGTCAGCTATATTTTTACACTCAAAAGTGAAAGAGAGTAAATTTTGAAGTCATAATAGAAGATTAACCTGATTTTATTCAACCTCTCCATGTTTTTGAAACAAACAAGCATGTCAAAAACAGAAGTTCAATTTTCAGAAACAATGTTAATGGCGAGCTTGGATAAGTAGCAAATGATTCCTTAAAGCCTATTGGTCGCTAAAAGCTAGAGAAAAATGAGAGTGCCCATGGATGAGTACAGCAAATGGACGAGGACACGAGGAAGTGGATCCAGAAATTTTTTTGAGTGGGAGCAAAATTTTAATAGGGACAAAATTTTATTTTTAATGGGGGCAAAATTTTAATGAGAGTAAAATTTTATTTTTTGTGAGGGCAAAACTTAAAATGATAACTTTTTTTGCATGAAATTTGTTGGAGCCAGTGAGGCAAGTCCGTCCCCGTGAGGAAGCGTATCACGTCCCTATGGAAGTTCATGTCAAATAGCGTCTCCATATAGGAGATTTTTAACTTGTTATCTTGCATTCATGTACTGATTTATAATAGCCTTGTTTTGTGTACCTTGTGGCTCATCGAATTTTCAATACCCGAAAGGTTATTGCATTGTAGTTCATTCAATATATTGACTCAGAGGTCTTGAAGAATGGACATATTTAGATATTTAATTTCGGCTACATGTACATCTTCTCAAATTTATAAGATAAATATCTTATGAAACTCTTTTAGTTAAAAGTTATTTAATTACCCCGTCATTTCTACCATTGAAGCATATTGTTTTAATCTAAGATGAGAAAGGATTAATTAATAAATATAATTGATATGGGTAAACAATAACTTGTTATAAGTAGTTGAAAATTGAAGATAAACTTAACTAACTCTAAGTGACTAGAGAAAGAAAATAAATTAAGAAACCCCATCTGGATTAATTATAAGATACCATCATTATGTATACACATATACGTATCCAAATACATGTTAGCGAATATATAAAATCAATTAAGTTGGCCTCACACAACAGCTTAAGCTATTGTGGTGAAACGGTCACTCTACATGGTATCAGAGCCTTTATGACCAAGTGGTCGTGAGTCCAAATCCTATCACCCACCTCTTATTTAGCACAAGGTAGAGTGAGTCTGTGTAAGTTTCAAACCCAAAGGGTTTTCACTTGAGGGGGTGTGTTAGTGAATATATAAAACCAATTAAATTAGCCTCACACAACAGCTTAAGCTATTGTGATGAAACGGTCACTTAACAATACATACATATATATAATATTACTTGAAACAAAATAAATGCTTATGATAAAATTAATTAAATTTGTTCAACTTTTAGGGCAATAACTAAAAATAAATGTGTTCATTTTAAAGAAATCAAGGCATTGAAATTGGAGAAGAAATAAAACTAAATGTTAAAAATAGTTTCTTAAATTTACGACAAATTTACATTTTAAAATTAGTGGATCAAAATTTTTGTTGATACTGTAATATATTAAAAAAAACTTTAAAATTAATTTTGTATAGAATAAATTAAATTTAAAATCTTAAACTTGAATTGATTTTGTAATACTAATCAAAGTTATAAAATTATAATAAGTGGCGATAATATATTCAATCTTTCAATTTGTTCGCTATTAACCCTTTAAGCAATTAAGAGTATTGAAGTGGAGTGACAACCAAATTTTTACGTGGCAAAAATTTTATATGTTAGCAATTCCATTAAAAATAAAAAAAATCTAATAGAGGGCTTTTGGTAACTTACCCAAAGCTGTCGATCTGTTGATATACGTTCTTGACTTTATCGTCATTGCTTGTTGTGCTTGGCTCTGTTGCTTCACCGTACGTGTCACAAATTCCTACTCCTCCATCTCCTTCAGCTACCAACAAATTTAAAGCTGAGTCTAGGTTAAAGTTCGAGAAGACATTAGGAACATATTCTTTCCCTAACTCTCTTAATATATCTAGATCATGATTGATTTTTTCTCTCTTAGGTATATAACAAGCTTGATCATAAATGTGTACGCTCTACATCTATGCATATCTAAACTCCAACAAGTTAGAACTTTTGGTATAACTTATGTAATGAAACAAGATTAATTAATGTATGTTAATTTTCTTTAAGACATGTACGTAATGAATGTTAAATCACCAACAACCTCTAGCAAATTCTAGAGTGTGCTGAACCTCTCTCTAAAAGTGAAGCTCACTCTAGAAGTTTCAATAAACTGGCATAGTTCGTAGTGAGGAATAAATGGATTCCCCAACTTCAGCTTCTATATAAACATGAATCCTCTTCTTTATCTTTTTTTGCTAAAGAGAGAAACAGTAAAAAGGCATCCCAGAGTGAATGTGGGAGTTGCTAAAGTGTTGTTTGGTCAAACTATTAGACTGACCAAAATAAATTATATTAAGTCTTGGCATGTCTCGTAAAGGAAGCATATGTTGATCGTACGAGGAGGAATGAGCCTGCAAATTTATAGCATGCATGCCTATGTCATGTAAGTTATCACAAATTAAAGGTAATGATGAAGCAGTCAATGCTGCAGGGTCTTCCATGTAAGTTATATCAAATTAAAGGTAATTATGAAGCAGTCAATGCTGAAGGGTCTTCCCCAGCTAGAGATACGTGATGATGTTGCATGTATTGGATCTCGGTACGGTTTAGCATATCAGTAATCGTACGAGGATTTGAAGTTTCGAGCTATGGTACCACTAGAGATGGTACACTCAAATGTGTTTGAACAAGAAAAACAAGCATTAGTTAGTGGGTGTCAGTATATGATAACCTTCATAGACGACATTTTAAGGTACGTACGAGTTGATTTCATGAAAGACCAGAGGCATTTATTAAGTTTGAGCTTAAAAGAAAGAATTAAAAAGAAGTCGGAAGAACCAATGCCTATGCACCCACAGCGGAGGAGATTAAACCTCAAAAGAGTTCTCAAGAATGTAGAATTCGCCATTAACTCACGTGCTCACGCACTCTGCAAGCAGATTGAAAGAATAGGCACCTAACAGAGGTGTGCAGGAGCATGTTGCACATCAAGAATGTGCCTCTACAATATTGGGTGGAATGTATAAAGTCAACGGTACATGTGACAAATAGGTTGCTACAAGCAAGAATGGGTTTGTGTCGCCAATAAGAAGTTATAGAATATTAAACCCAGGGTGAGTCATTTTCGATCAAAAATATGAGGCTCAGTTAGTGTCTCCTAGATTCTCACAAAAGTATAGACAAAATTAGGTAAAAATGTAGCACCCCCTTACTGCAGGATACACATCGGGATACCCGGAGGTCATTCCGGTACATATCCTACCATAAGGGCGAGCTACTTGCGATTAGTACATTCACTTCATATGGCATCATATCATTGTTCTCTTGTAAAACATAATAAGAAAATCACAATATTTTAAAACCAACTTCTTCCTTATTTCATTTCACAAATCGAAAGTCTACATTGCATCTTTTAACCTTTACTACATGTACATCAACAAAACCTAGTACAAAGTACTATATGAAAGAGGAAAATGTATCAAATCTATCTAAGCCATCCAAAAACCCCTGCTGATCGACCTTTGAGCTATGACTCCACTTGCCAAATCACAATCTACACGGCAGTAGAGCCTCTCAGTAGCTAGAGTTGTCTCTCAATTCTGAAAAGACAACGTTGCAATTTTGGTGAGTTTTGCAAACTCAATGAGATAACCATCATCGATGGTTCACTCAATTCATGCAACACATCAATTCATATCACAATTATTTCATAATTTTGCATCTTACAAGAGTAGCACAATTCCACTTAAACGTAAACAATTTTGCATTTCACTCAATCAAACATACTTAACAAGATGCATATGAAATGCTCATGAGAAACTTTTCCAATTATTACGTTGTTGTGACCGATTGCCTGAACTGTCCCATATAGGGCTCATTAAACGTTGAGCCTAAGGCTCTGAATCATTTTTGAGCTCGAGGCTCAATTTCACTCGTTGAGCTTTAAGCTCTAATTGGTGGCTACTCTAGTCACAACTACCATTATCTGAATATGCATTTATGGATGGAATGCTTCTACCATAATCAATCACATTATAAAGCACATAGGTCTTCACATTCACATTCAAGCAGCACTTTAATATTTCAATCCACATTACACATTCATCGGACCTCCTGTCCGGAATCTACAATCAAGCATAATCATTTATCATTCAAAACATGAATTAAGCAAACAAGTAATTAAGTGAGACTATCTAGGTTACTCACAAGTTGCTCCCAAAGCTAATGCCTGGAAGATCCGGCAACATCTGGAAGTTGACGTTCCAATTGCTCCTCTATCACAAATAATATACACGATATCACAATTTGCAAAATCATAAGTATTCAATAATGCACATGTATGAAAAGAATTATGTACAATGTATGTTCATGATAATTCCGGGTAATTTCCATCCTAAAATCGATCTCATATCAAAACTCATCTAAGTATCATTTATACTTAAGGTTTATGCCTCACTAGAACTATTGCAATCACAATTCATTACTCATTGGCTTACTTTCAAATTTTCTAAAACACCCTTTCGGGTCTACTGTTCACATTCAAAAACAGTGTACTATGCCCAACATCCATTAAGAGATTAAACATCTTAAAGACTGAATCATAATTGGACTTTTTGAGACAATTTGTAGGCCTATATCTCTAGATTATTCCAAATAAAAAATCATCTCATTTGGAATCCTATAGATCCAGATATCATCAAAATACTGAAGTATGCTCAGTAAAAAGAATCCTATTTACACTGTTCCAACAGACTCCCACACTTTCATTTGACCCATCTTTTTCAATTCAACACCAATTACTACAAATTTTCATGGAGAGATACAAAAATGTGTTAGAAGTTATGGTCAAAAGAAGCAACTATGTTTATGACCTCAGTCAAATTGAACCTATTTTGGCGCGATTTCCATAACTTTCATAAACACCGTCGGATTGATCTCGTTTTTGGACTATTGGAAATAGTTTTTGGACTATTGGAGAATCAACAAAGGAATTTGGAAAACCAACTAACTCAAATTGCAGCTGCCGTTAATCGAATGGAGGCACAAAGTTTTGAAAATTTAGCAGCACAACCGGAAATTGATCCTAGACAAAGTGCGAAGGCTATCTATTACGGAATGGTAAGGAATTTCAGGAACCACTTCCAAAAAATTCCAGAAGAGAGGTGGAAGAAGAAATCACGCAAAGGGCACCTTCACAACCAGAATTGACGCAAAACAAGCTGCAAAATATGGTGATTTTGCCCCTTTTTCCAAGTCAATTTTTCAAGGCAAAGAAGGAAGAACAAGCAGAGTTAGAAAAGGAAGAGATTATAGTTCGAGAAAGGATGGAGGATGTACAACCTCCTAAGGTAAGTGATGCAGTTCATGTTATCGCTAACCGAATTTCGTTTCCTTTTCCTAGTTGTTTACAGGTACAAGAAGAAGAAGAACAGGAAGAACCGCAAGAAGTGCAGATTTTAGGAGAGCTATGGGCAAGCGAGCTGAAGACCGAAAGTAACAAGCAGGATGTTGAGTCTTCACAACCATTGGCGTTACTTTTACAGAGACCATCCTAGTGTGAGAAGGGTGATGCCCGAAAAGACGAGTGGACATTAGAGTATGATGGTGAAGCAATGAAGTTCCACTCATCAGAAGTTATGGAGCATCGTGCTGACAAGAAGACGCATTCAAAGGAAGTTATTCCAGGCTCCTCACAGAGTTTGAACATGTTTCCTGTTACACTCAAGTATCCATTCGATAATGGATGATGTACATATGCCAAGGGTCAAGCTTATGACCTTTGATAAGCGCTTAATGGGAGGCA
>JANIPN010000218.1:9474790-9488781 GCA_027478595.1 Erythroxylum anguifugum
TATTACACAAATATTTAAAAATATGAAAATTTAGTTGGTAGGAAAATTAGAAAAATTATAATTGGCGACGGACATTTTAGTACATATGAAAATTAGAAAAATTATAATTAGCGACGGAATTCTTCCGTCGGTATTTATTGAACATTGCCGACGGAAAGTATTTCCGTCGTTACGATTCTATAAGTTTACCGACGGTCCTTCCGTCCGTAAAATATACCGACGGAATGTAACCGTCGTTGACCTCGCATTTCACCGACGGTAATTTTACTTCATGTCCGTCGCAATATAAGAACAACGGATATAATTCCGTCGGTGTTTCGTTGATAATATACTGACGGTTAATTGTCCGTCGGTATTTTATAGCGACAGCCAATACACCGACGGTTTCTTCTTTCGTCGCATTCCGTTGGTAAAAAAATATACCGATGGATATCTTGTATTTACAGACGAAATTTTTCATCGGCAATGGAGAATTTTCTTGTGGTGTCGCTAACCTAATTTCGTTTCCTTTTCCTAATTGTTTACAGGTACAAGAAGAAGAAGAACAAGAAGAGCCGCAAGAAGTGCTGTTTTTAGGAGAGCTGTGGGTAAGTGAGCTGAAGAGTAAAGGTAACAAGCAGGATGTTGAGTCTCCACAACCATTGGCGTTACTTTTACAGAGACCATCCTGGTGTGAGAAGGGTGATGCCCGAAAAGATGAGTGAACATTAGAGTATGATGGTGAAGCAATGAAGTTCCACTCATCAAAAGTCATGGAGCATCGTACTGACAAGGAGCTACATTCAAAGGAAGTTATTCCAGGCCTCTCACAGAGTTTGAACATGTTTCCAGTTGGACTCTAGCATCCATTCGATACTAGATGATGTACATATGCCAAGGGTCCAGCTTATGACCTTTGATAAGCGCTTAATAGGAGGCACCCCATTCGTATCCTTTTCTTTTATGTGTTTTGTTAGCAATTTTCTTTTATTTTTGTTTTTGGTTTAATTTAATTCTGTTAGGAATTTAAATTCACATTTTTATTTTTGTCATTTTAATTTTCATCTTTTCTTTTTTAAAATAAAAAATGAAAATTTAAAAAACTGAAAATAAAAATAAAATTATATAAGAAAGGAAATTTTGGCTTTACCGCCACCTCTCTTATTTCTTTCCCTTCTTTTCCCTTCTGATTTCATCAAATTTCTCCTTCATGTCTCAAATTCCAGCACCATTCACCCACGTCACTCATAGTCTTCATTGCCAACGCACCCATCACCCCTCACTTTTGTTTTTTTTGTATTTGTGTTATGATTTTGTGAAATTGCAGGTGTTCTCTACGGAATTGGCACAATGCCTAGGAAAACAAGTGAATCTCGTAGACTTGCCATGCCCATCCATTTTGCTGCTGATGTTTCTCCACCACAATCACCTTCACACACCACCGAACCACTTACTGTCACATCCGCCAACACCTTGATTTCGGCACTTCCATAATACAGAAGCTTTCTTTAACTTTTTCCTTTATTTTTTTATGCTACTTTAACATTGAGGGCAATGTTGGTCTAGGTGTGGGGGAAAGAATTGGACTTTTGATGTGAAAATTTTCAGTTTTTGTGTGGTTTTATTGATTTTTGTGTATACATGTTAAGCTATGAAGCTTTGTCATAGTAGTTTGGCTGAGATTGGGTTTATGCATAAAATTAAATTGGGCTAAGTGAGTTTTAAGGTGAATCATGTTGATTGATTGCAATAATTGATCTTATAGGCTTGGTCAAAATTTTGACATTTGAGTGATGAGCTAAATTGTGAAATTAAGGTGAATTCTTGAATTAAACCTGTGATCAAAGTTTGAGCCTAAATGACATCATGTTTATGTCATTCTATTTGTTTAAAGTGTGTGATGCTCCTCTATTCATGTTGCCTTCAGAACTTGCATGGAACCGGTTTGAATTTATTTGATCACATGGGATATAGAAGTGATTAAGGCTTTCTTTGTTTTTACACCCTTAGCTTAAAATTGACCTACCTAGTTATTTTCCTTTTGCAAACACGTTTGAGCCTTTAACCTTATTTTTCAATTAATCGCTTCACATTTAAACCAAAAATCCCATTAGCCTTTCCCCTTCACAAGTTGAATGAAGCATCGAGTAATTTGAGACTTTTGTTATATATTGTATTATGAGATTCTTTTATAGGTGCTTCTACTCATGTGTTGTTATTTTCTCTTATTTTTATTGTTCTCCCTTGTTCTTAGCATATTCGAAAAAAAGAGAAAAAAGAAAGAAAAGAAAAGAAAGGAAAAGGGGAAAAGGAAAAAAATCAGAAAAAGAAGAAAAAAAAGAAAAAGAATAGTGGTACTAGTTAGTAATAAGTAGTTGTAGTCCTTTTCATTCATGTTTATCTCAGAATTTTAGTTTACATATCCCTTTTACTTGATGCTTTATGAATGCTTGTGATGAACCCTTTACTATGTTTTTACCTTACCTGTGAACCTAGCCCCATTATAACCCTGAATAAAGCCCTTATGATCTATTAGCTCATGTGTTCTGAATGAATGATAATTGGTGAAATTGCAAGCCTATGGTAATGCAACATTTTAGAGTGAGATTTTAGCGAAAAACTTTGCCTCAAGCACTTGAGTGTAAGAGAGAAATTCGTGAAAAGAATTCATTTTGATTTCATGATTGCTTTTGAATAAAGATGTCTTATTTTGACTTCGTTTATTTGCATTGGTGAAAAGCAATAATGATATATGTTGCAACTTAAGTCCTACTGGCCCAAGTTAATGGATTATGTGCACTTGATCTTGTGAAGGATGAATTGGCTGAGTGTAGTAGTTTGACATGTTTGCTCAAGGGCGAGCAAAGGTTTGGTGTGGAGGAATTTGTTAAGTCATCAATTTGCACTTATTTTGTACTTAATTATCTTTAATGTGTTGAAATAATTATCTGAAATTAATGGAATTATCTTATAATTGTTTATAGATGATTTTCAACACCTTAGAGACGGAATTGAATCAAAAAGATGCAAACGAATGAAGAAAATATGAAATTCTAAGTTTTCCAGCAATTTTGTGACTACACGTGGGCACGCCTAAGAATGGCATAAATCTGCAGAGTAATTTTCAAAAGTCAAATTTGAGATTCTCACAATCTTTGAAGATTATATTGCCATATTTCAAGGGGATTGACCACTTGAAATTGGGGGATACATTATCTGAAGAGATTCAAGGAAAGATAAGGGGAAAACAAGCATCAAAGAGAGAGGATGGTGGTTCATGAAAAGCTAGTCAAGGTTTATGATAGGTTTTCGTTTCTGTTGTTTTCTTTTCAGTCTTTTTACGTTTTTTGCATAGTTTCAATTAGGGTTTTCGTATTTTTCATCAAAGGACCAGGGATGGAGACTTATTACTTTGTTATTTCTTCTATTTTCAATTCAATTATGAGTAGCTAAATTTCTTATCTTGGTTGAAGGAATCCATGTTACATGTTATTATGGTGAGATGTTTCAGATACTTTTTATGTTGTTGATAAACATTGGATATCTTCAGATGTAATCTTTCTAATTGGATTTGTTGGTTTCTAGGTGCGCAACTAGAGATTAATTGGTTCAATTGCTAGATTAACGGAATATAACGTTCAGCTTTGCTAATCGTAAGTAGCAATTAGGATTAACCTCTCTACGTTAGAGTCAGAAAATTCTAAGAAAATATTCGCTTGATTGATTGCATGTCATACATGTATTTCACTTACTCATTGGTTCTTGATTCTTAATGTTATTATTCAATTACACCTATGATCGTATCTGGGTTATTGTTTAATAAGAATGCTAGGATACATGTTTCTAGTCATTACACTTAAGAGAAATTCCCCCCAATGAATGTTTATTAATAATTGTAATTTTATGTCGAGGATCCATAATAGCATGGTAACATCGGTGACCCAAAACCAAGGTATTTTCTCATTGATTTTTTAGATTAAATTATTGCTTTCGATTTGTGATTTTTTCTTTTGATTTTCTATTATTGTCGTGATTAAACAAACCCCCCTTTTTTACTTTTGTTATTTGTTTTGTTTGAATTCGCAACTCATTACTGTAAAGATTCATCGTGGGAACGATATCCACGTACCGCTACTATATTAATTTGTTTAACGGAAGTGATTTCTTTTATATTTAGTTACAGGTGACAGCATCACCAGACTTCGAGATTTACAACTTTCATGAAGACCTCGAAGACAAATTCTTTCTT
Organism: Erythroxylum anguifugum; assembly: GCA_027478595.1. Lineage (NCBI taxonomy): Eukaryota > Viridiplantae > Streptophyta > Magnoliopsida > Malpighiales > Erythroxylaceae > Erythroxylum > Erythroxylum anguifugum. The sequence continues at coordinate 9,479,019 of JANIPN010000218.1, forward strand.
CTGACTTTTGTATCGTCTTACTTCTGCATCGTCTTAGTTTCCTTTCGTCTTAGTTTCCTTCTGTCTAAGTTTTTACTTCCGTGTTAGTTTTCCTTCCGTCTTAGTTTTTCCTTCCGTCTCAGTTTTCCCTTCCGTCTTAGTTTTTCCTTCCGTCTTAGTTTTCCTCCCGTCTTAGTTTCTCCTTCCGTCTTAGTTTCCTTCCGTCTTAGTTTTTCCTGCCGTCTTAGTTTCCTTCCGTCTTAGTTTCAAAAGTTCTGAATCACTCACTATACTCTCCAGAGCATCCCCACTTATAAAGATCATAACTTTCAGCTCAGATGTCCAAAATTTTTATACTATATATCGTTGAAAAGATAAAAGAAAGATCTATAACTTTTATGAAGGCCATTTCATCAAAATCTATCTAGATTGGTCCAAAAATTTCACAGAATTTTCAGATCGTAATCATTACTACTCCAACTCCAAAATCACTTTTTCAACGCCTAATCACTAATATCTTTCAAAAACTAAATTAACACTATAACCAAAAAAAATTTCAACCCCAATAACACAGTATTTATGAATATACACATAAATGCCATTTTTCATGTAGATGACAGTAACTCATCAAATTTATTTCATAAATCCCTAACTCTAAAAGATTTATTCACTACTTACCTGCTGAAAACTCCAAAATCTTCACTTATCTTCAAGCCCTAAAATCTATACAATTTACGTAGTTCACTGTGTTCAATGACCAGTTGTTGGTCTTTCTTAGGGTAGAAGACACAAATAGCAAAGTGGGTTCGGTGTAGGAAAAGAAAAGCATAGAAATCTCTTAGAAGGTGTTTGATGGAAAACTCTGTGTATGGGAAGAAAATTTGAAGAAGATAATAATGAAGAAGGAACTTAGACAAGACTTAACCTGTCAACTCTTAGAGAATAGTAACCTACTTCTAGCAAAAGTAGAAAAAGCATAAGTGACACTTGTCATTTTCCTAATATCTAAGCTCTAACTTAGTTTCTTTTGAAACTAACTCCCTTAAATTTTCATCTTTACAATCCAACTATCTCCAAATCTTCTTTTGATTTCTTTTCCTATTTCCTATAACTTCCAAAATTTATTCCCAAATTCACCAAAATTTACAAATACCATATTCTTACCAACCAGTAGAATATCCAATATAGACAAATCCAAAATTCTCAAAACTCCTAAAAATCACAACTCAATCTAATTATACCCGGAATTATTTATGAATGCATGTGCAATTATTTTCATGTGCAACAACTTCACTATTCATATGTATATGTATGACATATTATGCATGAACATGGAATGCATCTCTAACTCTCATTAATCACTCACATTTACCAATTTAACCTTCCCACAAGTAATGAGATGTTACAAAAAATCATTATACACTACAAGAAAATTACCGATTGTCGACATAAAATCACCGACGAAACATTACTGTTGATAATTACTGATGAAAAATGACATTTTATCGGTCAAATTATCATAATATATGGTAATTTGCGATGGACAAAATACTCGTCGGTAAAGATGGATGGGATATTATCTGGATGATTTTTGCGATGGAATATAGTGACAGAATAAGAACCACCGTCGGTAAAAGAGGCGCGAATGAAAGGCGGCAAAAAAAGCGTCGTCGTTTACCGTTGGAAGTGAAATCACTTTATCAAGAGAGAAATTGTTATTTGAGAACTTACTTTTTATTTTACATTTTATTCTTCTACGAGCTTTTAGAAGCTTGTTATACACTTCGAGTGTGGAAGGTTGGAGAACCTTAAAAAATATGTACTCGTAAGCTTAGAGGCTCGTCAATTTACTACTTGGTTTTATAGTGAAACATTCAAGTTGGATACTTGAGGAATGAACATAGGCTTAGGTTGTAAACCGAATTAGTATAAATCGATTATGTCCTCCTCTTTCCTCTCTTAACTTTTAAATTTCTGTATTATATTGTGTGTGTATTTATTCAGCAAGAGGCTCCTTCACTTTATAATAAGCTCCTTTTGTTTTCAACTTGCAAGAGGTTTTTTTTTCCAGTTTTAATAGGCGCCTTCTGTTTTAAATTGTTTTTAACAGAACTTTTCTTTTAGCAAGCTTTTGTTGTTTAACAGGCTCCTTCCGTTTAAATAGGATTCTATCGCATAATAGGCTCCTATTGTTTTAATTATAAATAGGCTCCTATCATTTCCTTTTGAACTAAAAGTAACTTGCAAATTTTTTTCACACACAATTCACTCCCCTCTTACGTGTGTTTGCTTTATCAAAGATTTGTCTTTTGAGCACAGGTTTAGGGGAGTCCACTACCTCTGCAAGTCTATCTATTTTTATAGGCCGCCGTAAAACTGAGAGAGAAGTGATAAAAATTCGATTCCTCGGTAAAGCATATTGAGGCCTGCTGCAGTGAGTACAGGAACTAAAAGACATTAAGAGCACCTATTTTCTAAGCTTCAATTTGAAGGCTAGAAATTGTCTTCTGCAGAGGTTTAAAAGCTTGGATCTGAAGGCAACTAATACGTTCATTTCCAATTATCAGAGTGTTATAAGAAATTCTAACATAACAATTTTTTAAGTTTCTTACATTTACTTAGAGGAGACAAATTAGAGTACTTGTTATGCTTTTAAGATGTATGTTACACTAATGATTGGTGTAAATGTATGTTAGCTAAGAGCTATATATATACATAAACATATATCTGTTGCGAAAACTCGGGTTGATTTTCACAAATAATAACAAATTCACCTCGAGCACTATTTCCTAGGTGAATAAAGTGTGAAGGATTATACTAAAAAATCACATTAGGTAAATTCTCAAGAAAGACTGGAGGAGTCATAAATGGTCCCACTTAAAACCCAATCTCCTTAGAATTTTCTAGACATGTAATTTAATAGTACAATAATCCACTACAACTATACTCAATAATAGCTATTAAATAGACAAATAAAGAACATCATAATTTAACAAGATTCGGCCAATTATGCCTACTTTATTGGACAATACTAAATTAATATTTCACTATTTCAAGAAAATAATACAAGTGAAATATTACAAAGATGAAAGAGTCGTCCTTTTATAACTTAAGGAGATTATCCCATTTTGTGTTTCTCCAATATAAGATTGTACATATGCCACAAAGTCAACAATTTTCCACATTGGCATATCTTCAAATCTCTCAAAAAACTCATCTTTAGTAGTGTCTTCAAATGCACTTCAAAGTGTCCATCTTAAATTTTTAGCAATATTGATCAAGTCCAAACCAGAGTTTTGAATACCATTTTGTACTGGCCAGTACCGGCTAAAAATGCAACAGTATCAATGTTAATGGTACCAGCGGTTTGTACCGGCAGATACCAGAGTTTTCGCGTGGTACCACCTAATATTCAAAATACTGATCGTATACTAGCTGGTATCATAAGTTTTAGAAATTGTAGGGACTGTTTAGCAAAAATTAAAAATGTTTTGCATATCCACCCCCCGACCCTCATCTGCTACCTTTTGATTTTTTGTTTCTCACTTTCTCTCTCGCACAGACTTACACACTCTCCACTCTCCTCCATTCTCTCACAATCTTTATTATCTCTCTCTCTCTCTCTTATTCTCCTCTTCGTCTTTGGAGACCGATTCTCCCTCTCCGGTAACAACAGAAACACTACTTGACTTTCATCTTCCTCCACGTCACCACCACACCATTTTAAGCCCTCCACCATATGGACCACGCCTATTAGACCCCAAAATTTTATTTTTATTTATTTATTTATTTTAAAATTTAGTCCATTAATTTAGCAAGCATAAATAGAAATTAGAATTTTTAAATAGAAATGTTAGAATTTAAGCTAGAGTATAATAGGCATAATAAACTAAATGAGTAAGTAGGCATTACATTAAATGTGGAAGGGTAAATTTGGAAAGACAAAATAAAGGTGGTCTTGAATAAGAGAGAAAGGGGGAAAACGTGGAAAGAAGAAAGAAAACATGGAAGCTAGGAAAGAAGAAAGAAGAAAAACGTGGAGAAGGAGAAGGAAGAAGAAGGAAGAGGAATCAACTTGTTTTAGGTAATCTCCACATCTTTTCTTCTTGCTTGGGAAGAAAAGGAATTAGAGAAATGAGTTTTGTGCTGGAAATAAAGGGAGAAAGAAGAGAATCAAGAAACCCATTTTGATTTTCATGGATTTTTAAACTCGGTCTTAGTTTTTCTAGCCTATATAAACTATGATTAGATTAAGTCTAAGCTCATTTTTTTATTTATTTTGCATTTATGGATTATTGAAGTTTTATGGATTTTTATTGGAATATTGGTTTGAAAGAAATTGGTTTGTTTGAAAGAAACCAAGAAAATCATATGCAGGAGCAAGAGGAAAGACAAATTTGAACTTAGATTTACAAGCAATTAAGTGGGCAATATATTTATAGTTGTTGTGATAGATGATCCGATTTTCTTGCTTGTGTATGCGTGCTAAATTGTTTGACTTAAATTGTTGTGATTGTTGGAGTATGCTCTAAGATTTGTTATCATGTTATGCCTTGAAAGATGTTACAATGTTTTGGATAATCAAAAGAGGAAAATGCATAAGAAGCATGAAAGTATGAACATGTGATGAAATGAATTTAGCGTAAAAGTTTGCTTGTGTATGGGCAAGAGAGATACCATTTCGTTCATCACATGCATGTTGACTTAAAGCCTTCTCCCGGCTACCCGCTTGTGACACATGAGCTCCTAAGAAATAGACTCATTTAGTTTATGGTGTAAACTTCGGTTTCTCCATTTCAATCCATGGGACTCTCAAGCCATCATGATTGTTCATTTCATCTTTGATTTGTCAAGTATGATACATAATTAAGTGTTATGTTTTGATGGTTAAATATATATGATATGTTTTATGTGCTAACATTCTTAACTATGAGTCTTTGAGCTAGAATTGTTGATGACTGAATTGCCATATTAAAATGAGATATAGATGTATATATATATATATATATATATATATATATGCTTGATTGTGTGCTCGTTACCAATGGCTATAAATATATTATCCACTGAGCTTCGCAGTTTAACTCATTATTTTTCACTCCTCAGGCACAAAATGAGAAGGTTATTGATCCTATCAAGGATTTGGCAAACTCCAAGATATCTATCTTTTGTAACTAAGTTAGTCCGACTTTATTGTTGAGTAGCTTTATAAGCATATCAAATATGAGCATCCATTTGTGTTTTGTATTAAGCTATTGATGTGGCTGTTGATATGTAATTAAAGCTATGCTCAAACTTCGTTTTGTTTTAGTAATGAGATTGAGAGTCAAAGAAGTTTCTTTTGTACATGTTCATATTTATCTTTTTCGTTGAGGGTTAATGGTTGTTGAATTGTATGTACAAATTGTTGTTGGAAATAGAATTGTATGTTGTTGGATGTTTGGGTCTAGCTTGCTGAATCGAAGGCTTCCCCGTTGCAAAGGAATGACGACGTATTTTTCCCAAATGGTGCTTTTGCTTGGTCGTGTAACTTCGCCGCGGTGAAGCCGGACTTTGACCGCCGTGAACTTTTCCTGAAAGGTCCTTTGAAATATCCTCTAGTTTCGTCGCAGCAAAACATTTACTTTACCGCGACGAAGTCTACCAGTGCTGACGCTGTTCTTCTCATTACAATTTGAAGCTTGCAGCCTCCCTCCCACATGATCTTTACCTGATCGCCTCGTATTGTCGCCTCGTAATAAGTACTGAGACCTGGGCCCCAACAATGCCACCATCGAACCTCCTCCATGCCACTGTCCTCCTTCAGGCCACCGACCACTTTCCTCCACGTATTTGTAATCGTCAGATCTGGAATAGATCCAGGTCTAAACCTGACCCAACTCAAAAACCCGAGGTAAATATATTGTGAAATTTTTTAGGTGTGTTTTCAATTGATTTTTTCTGCTTAATTGCATTTGTGATTGTGAATGGGTTAGGTTGAAACTTGGAATTAAATTGTGAATTAGATTTGTGATTTATGTTAGGTTAGATACTAGATTAGAGTTGAATGAAATGATGCATAATTTTGTTTTATCTAGTTGGTGGTTTGGTTTATGTCTGGTTTGGTTGTGGTTTGTTTATGTGGGATTTATCTTAATTTTTTTATGAAGTTGGTGCAAGAAATGCACGACATGAATGAATAGATAGTTAGAAAGTTGAATGTTTCAACTTAAAACTGAAATATGACAATGTAATAACTGTACAATATGATAATGGGCTATTTTGCAATTTAAAAAAGTTAGGAACTATTTTATAAATTTAAAAAATTACTCAAAACTGTACCTAGTATTAACCGGTGCTACTATAGTACTGTACTAGAACCCAATCTAGTATCAGGACCAGTACGATATTCACAACTTTGGTCCAAACAATGTTGGAACTTGGCTGCAGTTACCACATTTGTCAACATATCATCAATAAGATTCTCAGTGGTCTTAATCTTCTGGATTACTACTTCACCTTCTTCTAGAACCTCTCATATAAAGTGATAACGGACATCGATGTGCTTCGTCCTTACATGGTAAATCTGGTTTTTTATTAAAAGGATAGCACTCTGACTATCACAATTCACTTTGATGTGGTTTTGTCGAACCCCTAATTCACCAATCAATCCTTGAAGCCAAATTGCCTCCTTCACAACCTCTATAGCTGTCATATTCTCTACCTCTGTAGAAGACAAAGCCATTATTGATTGTAAGATAGACCTCTAACTGATTGGTGTCTTTATAAGAGTAAACTCATAGCCAGTAGTTGATCGACGCCTGTCTAAATCATCGACATATTTGGAATCACATTATCCAACTACATACTGATTGTCTTGCTTACGTCGCTAAAATACCAAACCAACATCTACGATATTCAAAATGTACCATAGAATCCATTTCACAGCTTGTTAATGTTCCTTTCTAAGATCATGCATATACCTGCTCACAACCTCAACTGCTTGTGAAATGTCGGGTCTTGTACACGTTATAACATACATTAAGTTACCAACAACATTTGCATATGGTACTTTTGACATGTATTCCCTTTTTGCATCATTCTTTGGAGACAAAGATGCACTGAGCTTGAAATGAGGAGCGATCGAAGTATTGATAGGTTTTGACTTGTCATTTAAGCCAAAATGTTTTAGTACCTTTCTCATATATTGTTTCTGAGTCAAACAAAGTCTCCCTAATTCCCTATCTCTACTTATTTCTATGCCAAGAATCTTCTTGCCTATGACATAATGCTCACAAAAATCCATTTTATAAGTCTCCACCCCTTTCAACAATCTTTTATTTACTAAGAGATTTAAGGATTTTTCCCCTACATGCCTCAAGCGTATATGCTATAACTCGGTTGCTTCTAACTCCTTCTAATCACTAGAAGTTGTTGATGCTACTGTTCTAATAACAGTAGTACCCAGATAATGGTACAATCTATTATTCTTTCATACTCCCTTTAATACCATAAGTGCACTAGAGAAGATCTTCATCACGCTATATTTTGCTACCACCTCAAAGCCCTTTTCTTCTAAGGCCCTTACAAAAATGAGATTCTTTGACAAACTTGGCACATAACGAACATCTGTCAAGATTGTGATTGATCCATCTTGTTTCCTTAAATGAATGAAACCAATCCCATGTGTGTTAAGAGGGAATTCAATTGTTGTGTAAACAATTCCATCTTCTAGTTCTCTAAAATCATAGAACCAATCCCGATTGGAACATATATGATGACTGCATCCTGAATCAAGCAGCCATGCACTAGAAAAGCTAGTTGATGATGTAACAATAAGTGAAAAATCTGAGTCTTCATCATTACACTCAGTTATATTTGAATCAGCAACATCCTTTCCTTTATCAAGTTTACCTTTATTTTTGAGCTTAGGACAATCCTTCTTCCAGTGTCCTTTGTTTTGACAAAAGGCACATTCATCTTTGCTCAATTTGGGCCTCGATTTCGATCTCTTTCTTTCCTTTAGTCTAGCTTTGTGAATGACCTCTAACCACCAAAGCTTCTGTTGCTCCACTTGTATATTCTTCCTTTGTTTTCCTTCTCAATTCATAAATGTATAGAGTAGCTGTAACTTCACTAAAAGACACAACAACTTTCCTATAAAGTAGAGTAGTTTCAAGAAACTCAAACTTCTCAGAAAAGGATCCTAACAACATCAAAGCCAAATCTTGATCTTCAAATGTCACATCCAAATTCATTAAATCACTAACTAACTGATTAAAATTGGTGATGTGATCATTTATAGTGGTACCCGAAACATAAGAGAAATGAAATAGTCTCTTCTTCATATGAAGCTTATTCTGACTGCTTTTCTTCAAGAATTTTTCCTCCAACACATTCCATAATTTATATGCAGAAGTTTCTTTCAAGAAAGCATACTTTTGCTCTTTAGAAAGATTGATCGAATTGTACCATATGTCAAATGATTTATAGTCTTCCAATCTTTCTCCTCAACATCATCTGGTTTCTTTTCTTCGATAACCATGTCAAGACCTTGCTAAAAAAGAGCGTCTTTAACCTCACTTTGCCACATGCCAAAATGACTCGTACCATAAAAAATCTCCATCACAAATCTTGCATTTGTCACTATAGTTCTTGCCAGAATGGACGATGAAGAAGCAGTCGACATGGATGGCGTGGAATTTTTTTGTCTTTTGTCATCTCTACTACAATTTCTATTTAATAGTTGTTTATGCGAAATGACAAAAGCCCAAGGAAATCTTTTCTAATTTGGAAGATCAAACTATGTTGCAACCAAAGAGCATACTAAGAAGAAACCTTAGTTTTGATACCAATTGTTGTGGAAACTCAGGGTTGATTTCTACCAATAATATCAAATTTACCTTGAGCATTATTGCGTAGGTGAATAGAGTGTGAACAATTGTACTAAAAAATAACACTAAATAAATTCTCAGGAAAGATTGAAGGGGTCACAAATGATCCCACTTAAAACTCAATCTCTTTAGACAGAATTTTTCTAGACATGTAATTTAATAGCACAATAATTTACTACAATTATACTCAACAATAACTATTAAATAGATAACTAAAAAACACCAGAATTTAACAAGATTCGACCAATTATGCGTACTTCCTTGAATAATACTAAATTAATATTTCACTATTTCAAGGAAATAATACAAGTAAAATATTACAAAGAGAGAGATTTTTTGCTTTAAGAAAAGATAGGCAATCTTGAGATGATTAACAAAGATGAAGGAGTCTTCCTTTTATAGCTTAAGGAGGCTCTTCCATTTTGTGTTTCTGTAATATGAGATTTGTACATATGCCACAAAGTCAACGATATCATGACCATAATGTCATAAATTGACAGAATCTTTGCTAGTCATGTATTTTAGGAGGTCGTTAATGATCTTGACTAGAGATGAAACAACTTTCTTAAGGCCGTTTGGTTTGATTTTTATTTTTATGTTATAGTTTTTAATTTTTGGTTTTCATTTCTTTTAGTTTCTATTTTTCTTTCAAATAAAAACAAAAACATGTTTGCTTTTTAATATCAGCTATGCTTTTATCACCTATAATAATTATATATTAGATAAAACTTAAAGATAAATTATTTTTAATTAAATAAATTATTTTTAATTTTTATATAATATTTATTAACAAATTATTAATAAAATTATTTATTTATTAAAATAAATAATTTAAACACTAATTTATTATTTATAAATTAATATTTATTTTAATTATATTTTAATTATTAAATCAAATTTTATTTAAGATT
>JANIPN010000218.1:9488881-9498892 GCA_027478595.1 Erythroxylum anguifugum
GATTTATATATTTTGGAAAAAATTTTAATTTAAGTATACTTATTAATAATTATATTTATTGATAATTATTAAATTTTACTTATTAAGTGAAATTAAGTTATTCATAATTATTATTAATAATTAATTTTTATTAATAAATATATAATATTAAATTAAATTATTCATAATTATTATAAATTAAATAATATATATTTACTTACTAGTAAATTAGATTGTAAAAAAAATCAGTTTTTTATTTTTAAATTGAAAACTGGAAGAAATCAAAATCAAAACGTCAAATAAACAAAATTTTCACTGAATTTATAAAAAATATAAATAAAAACAAACAGACCGTAAATGTTTAAGCCGACATGGTTTTACATGTACAAATGAATATATAGATACCGTTGATTCAGGGCGATATGTATCAAGGTTTCTCTTTTAAATAATTCAAAAAGCTTAAAAGTGCAATCTTTTTCTTCTTCTTGTGGGTTATGGGTATCTAATGGGCCGAATTGTGTTGAATACTAGAGTTTGTTCTCCTAAAACTCAACTCATTCTGATATTTAAGCTTTGAAACTCGACCTAGAGTTAGTTAGGGATTGTGACTTCATGAATTATGCATTATGTGACCATTAATAGATCATATATGGGCTCAATCTAAGCATGAAGCCTTTTGCCCTTTTACCCTTGTTGCATAATATCAGCAATAGTTCAAACTTCCAAGCAAGAGGTAAAAGTACAGAATATTTCTATACTTTGATATTCTATTTTACCCTATGGATTTATCCAACATACTGTGTTCTTGTGATAAAACATAACAGCAATAAGAATAAGGAAAGAAGGGATTTAATTATCGAAATAAGAAATGGAATGTCAGCGTCAATGGTGATACGTAAGTTTCTTGCGAGAACTGTTTTATTTCGTGTCCCTGAGAACCAACATCCCTATCAGTTAGTTGAATCCTGGCAATGATAAGTTAAAGGATATGGTACTAGATGATACTTATATAACAAGTTTAAATCTATTCTCTACCAAATTGTTATTTAATTTCTTCGATGAGAAATAGTTATACAATACTTGATTCATAGCAGTTGCTTCTTATTTCGGCTAAGGTTAGCCAACGTTAGGAGTCCAGTAGTAGACTTGGTCATTAACAAGTTGAAGAGCATGTGATGTGATCTGACTCTACAGCCATTCACTTAAGATCAACAGGTAGACCTTTACAGGCAATTTAGGGCAGGAACCAACTGTCCTTCCCCCTTTTTCTTTCGTAGGATTTTTATCTTTTGCTTTGAGGATCAGTAACTGAAAGTCCACACCAGGCAGGTGGGGTCATTTGGAGATTAAACTGATAAAAAGGGACAGGGAAGGGAATATCATCATTTGTGAAGCATGAAATGATGGGGACATCTACAACACTTAAGTAGACATATGGGACCTTAATTGTTGCCAAAACCCAACCATCATCATCATCAAATTCACTTTAGCTAAACCTTCAAGTTGCAGCAATTGATTGGCCACTAGCCACAAAATATGCTTAAAAATTAAAAATAGCACAAGCAGTGCAGTTAGTAGTCCAATCTCTTCAAGCCATTAGAGGACCTGGTTTATGCGTAAACAGTTGGTGATTGCTTAGCACAAAAACGTAAATATTCTTAGCAAAACTTCTGGTGGTTCTCTTCTTTTTTCAGTGATCATAGCCTCTTTTTTTTTTCAATATATATATGTACCTCTATTTATAGGTTGGCCACCTTTTAATATCAAGGGAGAGGCTAGCAGAAATCAGCTTAGACAGAAGAGTGAACTTGAAAGGGTGTTCCAGTAACACAAGTCCAGAGGACTCGCATACTAGATGGGAAATTACAGATTTAGATTGTCAGATATGATACCAAATGCCTGGTTTTACAAGCTTAAGGACATGAGCAGGAGCAGAAAGCAATATACCTCTCAGCCTTCCAAGACAAAACTTTCTTCAACAACTACATCATCACGAAAATCAAATGTTGCCCAGCAAAGATACTCATATTACTTCAATGCAACACCTAGCAGTAGCAGAGTTGATAGATGTCACAATTCTGGGGTAAAACTGAAAGTATCAGATACTCATATCCCTGAGCAGCCAAGAACGTCCTCAAGGAAAAGAATCCAAAGGAAAACCATCTACAGACCCTCTCCCAAACCAGTCTCCACTTCACTCACTTCTGGTTGTAGCTGTCATGCTGCTCTTAACTCTGTGTGGAAAGGGTCTGTTCCAGATAGTTCGGTGGGCCGCTGCTCTGGCTCGTCACTTGAGAGCCCTCCTGAGACTTACTACCATGAATCTCTCCTATCTGAATCTGAAGAAGATGATGGCTTTTGTGTTCCTTGTTCATTTGATGGTCAGGTAGGGTCATGGTCTAGCTCTCGCAATTGCAAGTTCAGTTCTTCAACAACAGATATCATTATTGACGTGAAGGATGAGTGCTGTCTATCAGATATAAAGAGGGTTGATGTTTATGACACCATGATTTCTGAGCTGGAGCTTCCTCGTATAGTGACTAAGCCAACAAAACGCAGTGACAAGACAGTTGAAGCCACAAAGTTTAGGAATAGCTCATCCAAAACAGAAGAGTCAAAAGCAAACAGGTCTCCCTCTGTAAAGTTTATCAAGGAGGAAAGCATTAGCACGCGTATAGAGCAAAATATTAATCATCATCCCATAAGAAAGGTCTCTTCAAACTGTGCTGGGATAAGACTTCGAGCCAATTCTCCAAAGATTTCAAACAGGAAAGTTCAGGCTTGTGCCAGAAAAAGTGTATCATCATCAAGAAAGAAGTCCCTCTTGGAGAGCTTTGCAGTAGTCAAGGCCTCAGTTGATCCACAGAGGGACTTCACGGACTCCATGATGGAAATGATTGTGGAAAACAACATCAGGGAATCCAAGGATTTGGAAGACCTTCTTGCTTGTTACCTTTCATTAAATTCAAAAGATTATCATGATCTCATAGTGCAGGCATTTGAGCAAATATGGTTTAATATGACTGGCCTTCACCTGTAAAATCTTCTAAATTATCAAATATCAAATGCAAATATGGCAATCTTTTCTTATCATTTTCTTTTTTTTAGCATTGACGTTTTGAAGTTAACCCAGAACAAAAGATCTAGTTGTGGTATGATTTTAATAGTACAAAAGGACTGCAAACTCACATAAATAGTTTTGTACAGAGGGATACAGTCTCCAAAAGAGATCCATTACAGGAACACGGGGACCAGTTGAAGTATTGTTCCTAGCTTCCCGACTGAACCTTGGAGTTGGATTATCACAAGGAACTATGAAACAGTAGTATTAGTGTTACGCTTTCCTAGAAATGACAGGTGTCCCTGTGTTGTGGAGACTGGGAACAAATCCAGATAATTTACCAGTCTTCCCACAAAATAATTCCCAAGAAAGATTTCACTTCCTGTTTTAACCTTCCTTGAAAAATGATGAAGCTTTTTAATTTAACCATCATAGCAGCAAGAGATCCTAAGTGTACAAGGAATTTCAGGAACCTGCTGAAATTAACTAGCAGTTTATGCACCGAAAGGGGAATATTTTTTGTTAAAACAATTGATAGAACATCATATTGAAGATTCGGTAAAAATAAAATGCCAGGTTGAGAGGAGTTTATAGTTTTCACACATAATTCCCCTCTCCGCTATATTATAAAAGAGATGAATCATGATTGCTAATTGCATGGGTATAAGATTATGATAACGAGAAGGGTAGCAATAGAAGTGGCATGCAAGATTTTGATTAAAGAATTGTTAGTTAAACCATGCCAAACTGTATTCCGTGAAAATGCCACCCACATGTCATTTTTCCGTCATTTCCTCTTGCAATTTACCTTTAAGAATGGAAATGAGAGCTATGTAATCGCCAGTTGGATACCCATACTAGGTAATTCAAAACAGAAATGGAATAAGCGATAGCCTATCCTGTTTGAGTTGAAGTTTTTGCCTCATAATTTGCAAAGAACTTCATGAATTATGATCCCTTTTGCTATATTAATACCAGTGAAATTACCGCAGCCGGCATATTATCATGAATCATTCCAGATGGAAAGGATTTTATACTCTCCTTTCCTTCCTGTTCGTTTATATATTCCATTCATTGACAAGGATTGCTGGTAAACTCGTGACCTGAGATCGGTATAATGAACCCCATCCAATACATATAGGTCTGTGCTGTAGTAGTAGTACTTTAAAGGTTAGATAGCAGAGGGTCACTGCCAAAGTCACTTATGTGACAATTCTGATAGCTTTTCAGCTTGAAAACTTGGCTCGTATCCAACATTTGGAAAGCAGGACCACAAGAACTATATAGTACTAATATTTGATGCGTACTTTGCCAGAGACAAGCAGCTCTCTGTTTGCTTTATCCTTGTCCTGGTAAATTTAGCTAGGAGTGCTGGATTCCATCCACATTGTTGATATAAGTATCGGTGATACTTGGTAAACTGCTCAGAATAGTGGCCATCACATTGAAGAGAAACTGTTTACCACCACCATTCTTTGTATATTGCAAAACAAAACATACTTCTCTTTATAAATTTCATGATAGGTATAAAATGTCTGAAGATTAGAGAAAAATTATTACTTAACCGGGTCGTAACGTTACGTTAATTTCCCATAAACAATGTCCTATCCTGGTTTCATTTGTTTATCTGTTTAAGTAACAATCTTGCTAACTGACAATTATTTAGTGATCATACGTTACCCCTTTTTTTAATGTTTGGAGTGAGCTTTAGTCTATCTTCTGTCACTCAATTGCTGCTACAAGAAAAGGCAACAAGATTGTGACCTCACGCCAGTGACAGGTCTACATGGAAAACTAGTGGTGTGGGTAGCATAAGTTTTTGCGCTGACCTCTGCGCAGAAGATCCAACGCGAGTCCGGAAAGGGAGAGCCTATAGAATATTGAGGCACAGTCTCATACGGTATGTTAGTTTGAAACTTCAAGTTTCCTATGCTAGAATCAGGAGTTTCAGTATCCAAATCATGTAAGGACCACTAGCTTACACATTCGAGGTATATGACAGCAAGCAAGGAGAATCCCGTGAAATTTGAAGGGTCACTCACATGTTCTCCACTGGCCCAGTGAGAACGTTCTCCAGCATTTGCAATTGATTACTCTAGTTCCACGGAAAGAAAGCCGCGTAGGACCAGTTAATTTCATGAGCCTGCTCATTTAAACTTTCCCAACCTCTTCATTATCAATCTTGATGATGGAACGCAAAAATCTCAATAATACCAATAATAATAACCTTTTATGTTATTGTATAAATCATTGAGCTAAATTATTTTTTAGTTTAATCTTCTAAAGTCTTAATATAATTTGGAGTTTGAAAAAATGTGTATGTTTTAGATGTGAGAAGTGATATAATTTGCTAGTTTAATATTGTGATTTGGTGTATATATTTTGTATATTTATGTATCTTCTTATTTTGGTAGTATACTTTATATAGGTCTATACATTCTTTAGGACTCTAAGAGTTGTATCTTTACCTTCTTTAGAACTCTAAGAGTTGTATATATTTTGTAACTTGGTTGTACATTATTTTCTAACTATATTCAATAATCTAGTGAATCATTCTCTCTGTTCTTTTTGTTGTTCTCTCTGTCTTTTTTATGGTATCAGAGCAGGCTTTAAAAAAAAGTCTCTATTTACCGCTAATCTCGATCATCATTATCGTACCGGTGTCATTCCTTCAGTCGAAAATCTCATTGATCGTTCATCTCTATAGAAGTCGTATCCCCTTCTTTATTTAATGGCGGAAAAGAAGGTGCTTGACATGTCTTCGCGGTTTTATTTGTCTCCTTCCGACAACTCTGAAGCGATGATTACGACGTATGTGTTGAACGGAGATAATTTTGATATGTGGGAAAAGGCTATGGTAAATGCTTTCAGAGCAAAGAACAAGTTAGGGTTTATTAATGGAACCTTGAATAAACCAGCAATTGATTCGGCTGAGCAATTGGGAGGCATGCAACTCAATGCTAATTTCATGGATTTTCAATTCGATTGACAAATCCATTTAGCCTAGCATTGCATATAAGGAGACCACTAAAACAATTTGGGACGATCTACAAGACCGTTTTAGTTGGCAACGCTCCATGAATTCACGAATTGAAGGGAGAAATTGCCTCACTCAGACAACAAGGCATGACGGTCATGGCTTACTATAACAAACTGAAAGGAATGTGGGACAAGCTGGGCAGCTACACGAAGGTTTCGAATTGTATGTGCAGAGCAACGCACAGATTTATTCACGAGCTTGAGGAAGAAAAATTACACCAATTTCTAATGGGGTTAGATGACATTGTGTTTGGTACTGTCTATTATCAAATTCTAAACATGGACTCTCTTCCCATGACTAAAAAGCTTATGCATTAATCATTCGGGAGGAGCGACTTAGGACCATTGCTCGAGGCCAAGAAAACTAGATTGAGGTTACTACTCTGGCAGTTCAGACTGCAACCAAGCCCAAATCCGGACAATGGTATGGACCGTCGAAACAAAAGGGAAATGCTGACAAGAAGTGCAGTCATTGCGACAAGAGTGGCCACGAAGTCTCATAGTGCTTTAAGGTTGTCGACTACCCTCCTTGATGGAGGCCGCGAGGTTGAGAACGGGATGAGCAAGGCCAAGCTAGCACGACTATCAGACGTAACCAAGGTCAGGCCTTGGCTTTTCACGTTGTGAGTGGGCAAGCCGAAAGCAGTAGTGGGATCCCAAGTTTGTCAAATGATCAATTCCAAAGGTTGTTAATGCTATTAGAGCAAGATAATTCTGAAAAGCTTTCTGGTAAGGTATTTAGTGAATTTACTTGGATTTTAGATAGTGAAGCATCCAACCATATGACAAGAAACTTGGGACTTATACATAATGTTGGAGAGGCAACACTTGCACTAGTGATCTTGCCTAACGAGATAAAGATGACTGCGACATGAAGGGTCATGTCAAGTTGAACATTGATATAATTTGACTGATGTGTTATATTGTCCTACTCTGACTTGCAACTTGATTTCCATACGTCAGTTAATTTCTAGGTTAAATTGTCAAATTTTGTTCACTAAGGCGTTTTATGTGATACAGGACCAAACCTCGATGATGCCGACTGGAGTGGGTGAGCTTTAAATGGGGTACTATTTCACGTCCACAAGGTTTCATTCAACCTTCAAGATGGAGAGTGTGGACTCATTCACAACTTGGCATTGACGTCTTGGACATCAAGCAAGTCAGCACCTATCTTATATTCCTAAAGTTGGTAGATTAGGTTCTAAGGATAATAATGTTTGTGATGCATGCTTTAGAGCTAAGCAGACATGTTCTTCCTTTTTTATTGAGTAATAAAAGTTTTGAAAGTTTTTTTGATCTAATTCATTATGATTTATGGGGGCCTTATCGCAAGGTGTCAAGTTGTGGTGCTCATTATTTTCTTACTATTGTTGATGACCATATTCGTTCAATTTGGGATTATTTAATCAAAGAAAAAAGTGAAGTTAGTCAATATCTCATGGAATTTAGTAGACTTGTTGAAACTCAATTTGGAAGAATGGTTAAGCGTGTACGGAGTGACAATGGATTATAATTCAATTCTACCCTCATACATGATTTTTATAGAAAACAAGGTATCATACATGAGACGAGTTGGGTTGAAACGCCACAGCAAAATGGGAGAGTGGAACACAAACATAGGAACATCCTTGAGGTAGCGTAGGCGTTGCGTTTTCAAGCAAATTTACCAATTTATTTTTGAGGTGAGTGTATTCTGACTGTCATGTATCTCATTAATCACACACCTACTATTAAATTAAGGAGGAGGTCACCATATGATATTTTGTTTAGTGTGAAACTATCCTATAACCATATTTGGGTATTTGGATGTTTATGTTATGCACATCAAGCTCCGAAATAGAAAGATAAGTTTGCTTCTCGAAGTAGACGGTGTGTTTTTGTTAGGTATCCACGTGGTAAGAAGGTTTGAAAACTTTATGATTATTTTACTCTTGTGATGTCTCTTTTCATGAGGATATGTTTTTATTTGCGGCAATATAAAAGCCAACAAAGGAGTACCTTACGAATGCATGCCACATCTTCGAAGGAGATAATGGCATATCAGGCATAAGGGGAGAGTTTGAGAAGGAGACCGAGCCTAGTGGTCCAGAGTTAAGTGGGAGTGCCCTTCTGGCTTCAATGATAATGAGAATTGATCTATTGAGGGTGAAGGATAACCGTTGAGGCTCATAAGAATTGGCCGACCACTAGAGCCCCCTCCACGAAGTCCTCAGTACATGAAAACTCCTCAAGTACTCCTTGTCCCCTAGCTCATTATGTGACATTTGATAATTTCTCTTAAGGTCATAAGGCTTTCTTGGCGACGATTAGCTCAAAAACTGAGCCTAAGAATTATGCGGAGGCAATGAAAAGTGCAGAATGACGAAATGTTATGGCCCGTGAGATTGCAACTCTTAAGGCAAACCAGACATGGACATTGGAGACTTTACCACCAGGAAAGTGACATATAGACTATAAATGGGTCTACAAAATTAAGTACATGTTTGATGGCACGGTTGAGCGGTACAAGGCACGCTTAGTGGCGAAGGGCTTCACATAGATCGAAGGCTTATATTTTCTCGAGACTTTCGCTCTAGTTGTCAAGCTTGTGTCTATTTGTGTTTTCTTGTCTGTTGCAATTGTGAGAGGTTGGCAATTACACCAAATGGACATCAATAAGGCCTTTTTGCATGGTGACTTAGATGTGGAGGTCTACATGAGAATGTCACTCAGATTCAAGATTGGTCATGACGGCAAGTTTTGTCGATTGTGTAAATCTATCTACGGGTTGCGTCAAGCATCTCGAAACTGATTCATGAAGTTAAGTGATGCACTTCGAAGGTATGGCTTTGTTCAGTCCTATGAGGACTACTGGCTATACACCTTCCGAAAAGGCAATGTGTTTTAGGTCCTTCTCGTTTATGTGGATGATATCATCCTAATGGGCAATGATGGAATTGCTTGTTTAGATTTTAAGTCATATTTGCATAATTGTTTCAACATCAAAGATTTGGGGGCCCTAAAGTACTTTCTAGGTATCGAAGTGGCTCGATCGTCCAAGGGGCTCTTTCTCTATCAACGCAATTATGCTTTAGATATTTTGTCCAAGATAGGACTACTAAGGTGTTGACCGACAGGCACCCCGATGGAGGAGGGACGTTACTTGGGCTTCACAGATGATGATTTAGTGGAAAATAATGCATCTTATTGGCAGCTTGTGGGTCAACTTATTTATCTCACCATCACACAACCTACATCTCTTATGTTGTCCATGTATTATCTCAATTCGCCCAAGCCCCGCGTAAAGAGCATTTAGAGTGGGCTATGCAAATTGTTCATTATCTTAAACGAAGTCTTAGGCAAGGGATTTTACTTCTTGACAATAATGATTTGCAACTTCGCGCTTTTTATGACTCTGATTGGGCGAGTTGCCGTAATACTCGACATTCTGTGACAGACTATTTTGTGACTCTGGGTCAATTGCCCATTTCATGGAAGATTAATGACAGCATATAGCATTCGATTTTCAATGGTTGTACGAAACCCTTTGAAGAACCAAAGAAAATTCAATAGAAATCTAAAATAATGTTTTCCAACTGACAAAAGTTGTCGCCAAGTGACTACAAATGATAATATAAACTCTAAAAGATGAAAACCTAAGGATAAAATAGTCTTTTACTAATAAAACAATTAAAACTACAAAAATATCACTAGTACTAAAACACCACTAGAACTCTGTGTCAGTCTCCTCCACTTGTAAATGACCCGTCCTTGAGTGCACAAAGTCCTCTAGGTATAATGGATCATCAGAATTACGTAACTTAGACAAATCTGCTATGTTGAAAGTGTTGACGATCCTCATACTATCTGGAAGGTCCATACTTCTTCGACTGCAGTTTACTGTATGTTCCTACAGGAAACCTCTCCTTACGTAGGAATACCATGACTTG